>JAUTBZ010140195.1:0-12910 GCA_032361785.1 Lepetodrilus galriftensis | reverse complement strand
TGCCGATAGTTAATACATTGCTAAGAGAGTGCTATGGTCCCTTAGCGGCTAAGAGAGCTTCGAGAAACGATACCCAGTTCTGCAATTGTTGCTATGGTTTTGCTAGCAATATACTATACTAAAAAACTACAATGTATCGGAGATACGATGTAGGCCTATTCTGTTCTACTCTGTTTATCTCTAAGTGTTGATTTGCAGAAGATACAATAGAGCATCTTCGTATGCAGGAAGTGGATGCAACAAGTTCTTTGCGGAGCTCCTAGTACCACACGAGCAGTCCGTCATAGCCATCAGCTTTGCCTGAATCTATATATAAGTAACATAATTATCTCCCCAACAAGTGGCTGCAACTAGTGACCTCCGATACACAAACTGACCTCCGTGTTTTCCTTTCATGTGTTTTCAATGTGCCACGACCTCTCCAATGAGATGGCGTTTCCGAACAAACGTACCGTGAGCGAGCATATTTTCTCTCTCATTGTCATCAATCGTTTAGATATAATTTCCCTCGTTTTGTTAGGTTGTCCCCCCTTTCTCACCGAGGTGCGACACGGGAAGAAGCAGATAACAAATAAAAAAAACCTTCTCAAAGCATCGTCTGACAGAATTGCAGTCTCTGGGGCGGCTCATCACGGGAGCTAAGCTCAACAGAGCCATGCAACATTCGGAATCAGCGACTAGAACTAAATATAAATCTTTGTTGGAGTCGACGGCAGTTGAAGATCGTAGTTACGGTGTGAACTGATTAAAAGGGCATAGAATATTGAGAAAGGGTAAAGACAGCAGTGAATGAAACGAAATATGATCTCTTTACTGGGAGTCCATTCAAAAAGGGCTTTGTTCGAGTACGTCCGATCCTTACTAGATTCTAGATGGGATCATTTGTGGGGTTTCTCACATTGCCTGGTGGAACTACCAGATCGTAAAATGTCCTGTAATTGCGAGGGAAGAGGGTAGTCTACTTCTAGAGGGGGTTCGTGTTACCCATCCGAAATTCTCTGTAGCACCATGTCCCACAATGTAATCATGCCCCACAACGCTAATTAGACAAGCACCTGCGGAACCCTGTAAGAAAAGAATTCCACAAAACAACTTTAGTATTTGACAGATTTGAGGGTAGGCGCAGTATTCAATTGTACAGCCTATTCAGATTCTTCGTATGAAATACGATTCTACGACAGTCACGCGTTCTGCTTGAATTGAAATAAATATAATGATATTTGAAATTCTTGGCAAACTCGTCTTAAGGCAACAGGGGGCCCAGGGCCGAGGCATTACAATGCAAGATGGGGATATTTCTCTAATAGCCTGTCGGACGAACAGTCAAACTGTATATTCTGTGAGCCTTGTACGTTTAAGAGCGACATTTATGAGCAAGTCGCAGGAAGGGTGTAAAGTTGAATTGATAGAGGTCGCTATGTGCAGAAACATTTATTGACTTGTTATTTCAACATGATTGTATAATAGTGTCCTATAGCTAAATGCGTGAAAACAAGTAACCAAATGTGTGGAACATGAAACTTGTCATTTGAATAATGTATTGCCAGAACTTAATATTTATTCGCGGTGTTTCTATGCAGTCAGTTTTATGTCCCCATATTTTGTCATTCTCAAATATCGTAATATTCACATCTGCTAGGGAAATGTTTCGACATATGTGTTTTATGCTTTGATATAACTGCTTTTCACTTAAATGTGAAAAACACGAAATGCCATGGCAGATCGTTTGCGATGAATCGAATGAATATCAACTTTGATGAAATGTCACTAATTGGTGTATACGATACTCCATCGTGTCATTTTTTCGCAGTCATTTGATTGGAATACGAGATGTATGTGAGTACTTGAACCATGCAAGTGAATAAGCATAGGCTGCAATGGCGTACGTGGCTACACATGCTTTCAATTACACACAGCATAATCTATCCGTGAGTTTTCATTATTAATTGCCACTCTGCCAATTAACAAGACTATATTGAGATAATGTCCAGTTATGGTGATCTATGTATATGCATTATAGTTTGTTATAAAAACTGCGCTACCATTGTTAGTCGTACTTTTATTGTCCAAAGTCAATAAATGGTATAGTTTAATTAGCATGGTTAATGCATTGACCAAGTGCAATTTGACATTATTTCGTGGGCATAGGTTAATAATGTTTTGTTCCACGGTGATCAACATTTGATTACCCAGTAACCTACAAGTACATATATGATATCGATGATAATAGAATCTTCAGAATAATTACAATTTTAATTATCTCTGTGAAAATCAAATAGTTAGTATGCTACACGTTATGCCGATACAGACTTACATGATGTATACATCAATATCATCAAATTAAGTAATTTTGACATTATATTTCGTTCACGAGAGATTGGTACCATCATTTTTTTGTATTTGGTGTTGTATAAGGTAGTCGTAATTATGAGTACATTTAATTAACTAGAGGAAGTGATCATTATAATTAACTTTCTGCTGTTTATTCACAAGAAATATGTACCTGATAACTATGTTGGCATATACCTTACCTGGCTAATATACAATTAATATTAATTTGTGTTATCCTGCTGCTTGAACATTTTCCAAATGTTATTTACAGGAATTCTAATAATGTATTTGAACGAGACCTCTGTACATAATACTTTTCTTCACATAATACATTAACTTCACGTGAAGTCCATAAATGACTCTCTCTCTCTCTCTTCTCTCTTCTCTCTCTCTCTAGCTATCTCTCTCTCTGTATGTTTCTCTCTCTCATCTCATCATTGCGAATGGACATTTCGTAGAAAGTGATGGGTGGTTAATGATGAAGCAACGGCTATGGCGATGTATGTACACGTTTTATCATCTGAGTCATCTGAGTCATCTGAGTCACTTCCCTATCTTGTCCCAATTCGACCTCATTTCAGAGATCGCAAACTAAATATTATTTCGTGCCTTTTTTACCACACATAAGTTTCATTTCATCAATAAATAAATAGATACACTCTAAGACCATATTATGTACACTGTTTGAAAACTGATTCTTTCATTTTGAAACTGTAATTTAAGATATTTAATTTCCTTCAGCCGCGTTTCGAAATAAGGTGGACGTATTTACACTGGTGTTATCTGAGTAAATAGTCAAACATTTGGTAGCAGTAACAATAGAAACGATGTTATTCCGCAGAGATTAAAGGTGTATTTGAATTCAAGAGTACTTGCTAACTACATACACACACACGAGTGGGAATCCTCTCGATCCTTAAATGAGAATTGTTTCACAAATAAATGGAGAGATATAAAAACAGACTGTAAATTAGATGCACTGAAACGCTACGAGGAAAGATAAAGATTCTTTGATGTGACGGAGTGTGTCTGTTGGCGGTGGTTGTGGAGGTATCGAGAGTTGAAGAGGGAGGGGGTGTTACTCCTCAACGGGGCGTCTAATAGTATTACTGGAAGAATTACAGAAATCGCAACTGTCACAACGTGTCAACCATCAGAAACTACTGTGTCCATTTGGTCGAAGGTTTGGAATATTTCATGTAGATATTGTCTGAATTCAATTAGTTTTGTGTTCGCTGGCTGGTGTAGCGTTTCATTCGGCTTGGTGGCTTTGCCGTGGATTTGACAATCTCCTTGTTTGCTACTGAGCAGTCGCTTCTGTTTCACCTGTCTGTTCCTACCTGTGTGGCTGGGACTAGTAAATTACATTTTCATCCTTCGAGTGACGATCACAACAGGTTCTGTAGGTTCTCTTTGTCAACCACAACGGTTTCGAATTCTAGCCCATAAACAAATCAAAACATTGATTGTTAGAGTCCGGTTTTATCAAAACTAAACCAAGATATAGGCAAATCCCAGTCTCGGCGTTAGGAGTTTAGGACCAGGACATGGCATACCATCACAGTGTCTCGTCCAAGCTAGGAGATACAGTTACTGTCAAAAATGCTTTCTGAACATAAATAAACAATGTGCAGATGTAGAGAATATGTCACGTGTTACCACGGACGGTATATAACATATAGTTAAATATGGTTGTCTGCTGACGCCCTGTGTACACTAATTCTATAGGGATTACCACAGAATATAGGGATCTAATATCGGGGATACGAAAGGGACTAATATAGGGAATAGGATAGACTAATATAGGGAATAGGATATACTAATATATGGACAGCTATGTGGAATAATATGTAGAATACAAAAAGGACTACTAGTATTATAGAAATATGATAGATACTAAAGAAAACACTGAATGTACTAACAAGAGGAATAGGCTAAAGACACATAGGGACTAATATAGGACTAATATAGGGAACATTATGCTGGGGTTTATAGTGATTATGAGAGTTTATATATAATATTAGTGATATTGTTGGGAATAATACTAGGAATTGTCATTTACAATACATGTAAAACAAAATAGTATACAGCCGAGAGAAAAAAAATCTATTTTTTATTTATTTAAAAAAAATGGAATACTCTTTTTAAACATGCCCACACAGAATGTGTTTTAGGTCTTTCTTGAAAGTTTGTTAAGAATACAATTATTACTAATACCGGTGGGCATCTCCAACTCCTTACTTATATGTCTAACTTTACTTTCAGTGCCAGACCTGGTAGGCCACCAAAGAGGTCGCCTTCTATTCACGCCAGCCCGGAAACCATAGAGAAGTTGAAGAAGAGTCGCTTGGACGGTAGCGAATACCAGATCGACCCACGTTTATATGGTAACTATTGGAATAATTATTTTGTTTAATTCCAAATGCACTGTAAAATTGCCCGAGGTATGCTTGCAAAATTTGCGCTTCCTTTGTAATCATCAAAATATATTTTGTTGAGATAAAAACAACAGGAAATTTATTTTTTCAGAATGTAAAAATATTTCACAGAATAATGGCATATGTATACGACATTCACAATACATCGCTATTACACCTCGCAGCCATTTATTTAATAGATAACTATTTTTTTGTGTTCAAATTGCCTCGAAGGAATACCACTAAAATCATAAATATATAACATCTAATTAGATTCTCAATGCGAATCAAAATTTTGACGCCGCATGTCAAATATTCCTTTTCATCCTGTTACGAATTGTCTGCTTTTTATCCGCCCCCCAAATATGAATTTCAAATTGGCATGCCTATTTTATTGTAGCAGTTTAGGTTGTCAGTGTAATTGGTATGAGTTACATCTTTACCCCCTACTGTTGTGCCTTGCCTGTCGGGCATCAGAACTGAGCATGCGGGATTTGCAACATTCATAATTCAGACTGGTACCTCACATGAAAAGACTTGGCAATATGACATGTATAAAAAGTTTGGTGCAAATTGTTTTCATCATATTTTTCTTTGAGGGTTTCGTCTTTGATGTTGCCTCCTCCATATAGTGCCAACTGCTCTTTACATCAATTTTAAGGTTAATCGTTCTGACTGACTGTTAAGGAAACCAGAAATGGTTTAAACATTGCCTCCTCTTTGCGATGGCGAAATAAAAATCAAAGACGGCACGGCATAGCGCTTTAACCTTGTTTGACAACCACAATTTTGTTTTCAATTCAAGACCCCCGTATTTATTAGTTGATTTGGTGTCTGAACGGGTTAGGAGAACCTTAAACAAATGTGATTAGCAGCATAGCCACAAAAAAAAACATGGTTGTCAGGAATATTGATCTCGAGTATTTGTTAGCATGCAATGACATCAGATAATAAAAATTAATTAGATGATATCTCGATGTTATTAGCATATTGTAGCTTATAAATGACAAAGCAGCGATGCATCACTACATTATCCATAATTATCAACCAGAAGATGTTATTGTATTACTTACATGGACAATTACTCGATCATTTAACTTTGTTTAATAATATACAGGAAAACAAATTGTGCAATAGTATAACCTGAGTAATGCAAAATGTCACCAGGATGTGTATGGCTACGACCAATTACATCGGTTAAGCGTTAAGTGAGTTAATAGGTACTTGGTGGAAATCTGTTACTATTATTGACGTCTTATTTTCCGCTTAAATTCATTTCATGCACAGTGTAGTAGTATACATAGAGTATCCATTGACGGATCACTCTTTTAGACGAACCAAAGGACGATTCTTGGAGTCCATATTGGACAGTACTAGATACATGTCATCATACTTATTCCCTCAACAAATACCATATATATATATATGTATTTGCTATCCAGAATTACAGTACTATCACTAAACAAATATCAGTGTAAAAATAATCGGCTCATATCAATATTAAATTTCTATAAAGTTTCTTATTTTGAAATGATAAATATTTGGAGCTGTTACTTTATTTTATTTATTTTTACCGTACGTCATCAATGTATTGTTCAACATGTAATGTTAAGTCTTGCAAACTCTAATAAAATGTCCATTAAAAGTGACGCAAATATCCTCAGTGAAATCGATAAATTTTTTCATCGTCTAGTTAACCATTATATAAGATGTCGCTGGCACGTCACTTCCTCTACAAGACAATGTCATGCCGCTATCTATGAAGACTTCATGACGAAAACTCCTCCAATTTGTAAATAAATCACACAATCGTTTGTCAGAAATACATGCGCGAGCATTCATCGGAAGTTATTCTGTGAATGTAATGTTAATGTGGACTACTAGTATATGTCCTTGTTGTAGTTTATGAAAGAAAATCTCAGAAACAATATACCAGCAAAGGATGACCAGAAAATAACACGGTATCGGGTTGCCCATGGGCATCGGGGCGCCTGCTGAATTGATATGCATGGGATAAGAATCGGCAGAAATTACTAGGTTATTGTCCCAAACATGTCACCCATTGTACAGTTGTTATTGATTGATCCTATGTGTTTGTCGTAGTGTCTTGATCTGCGAAGAATACCGCCGGTTGTGTTCAGAACAGCGCAGAACAATGGCTCGTCTCGTCTATTCACAGCCTTGACAGAGTTAATGGTCAATGGGTTATACGTTAATGAGGCGAAGTGATAATCCCACGACAATGCCTATAAATATAACATGGCAACAGTTGTTAAAACTCTAGCAAGATTAATGGGGGGATAATTTTTAAAATATAATGTTTTATACATTTTGATTGACATTCTTTTTCACGTGTCTTCTGGGTTTAATGGTAGGTTTGAATGACACGAACAAACACTGTGTAATACGCCATGTTGACATGGCGGTATGGATAATTTACTCGGTAATCTTTATGATGAATAATTAATGACTGTGACTTCCAATCCATATCGGATACATTAACATTAAACATTTATGAACTGTTCCCTGGAAATGAGCGGTAAATTTAAAAGCATGTCAGCTGAAAGACAGACAGTGAACGTTCTGAATTCATTAATTCATTAATACTGGTGTTTTAATTTTTACATCTAACGCCTACACAAATTCGATTAAAATAAAGTCTGATCGAGATTACAATCTGAAGAGTCGCCAATGAAAACTGGAGACAAAACAAGTATTGCAAGGGAAATAAATCCACCTATATAGCTAGCCGCTAAAACATTTTACGAGGTACGTTACAGAGAATAAATTATATTTGCTGAACAGTTATAAATTATAAATATAGTTGTTTCAGTAACACGGCAATCACGTATCTGAGGTGTCTGGTGTATCATTTGAAACAACGCCATGTGTAATTCTAGTGGCCCAGCGCATGAATGATGAAACTGAAAATATCAATATGTATTGTACATTGTTATTTTACATTAAGTGTGCACTACCTACATACCCGATCAATATTAATATTGAAGTTAGATTTAACCCCAAATAACCAACCACCACCACCCGATCATACCCAAAATCACAACCACTCTTAAGAAAAACGTGCACACAGCCACAGACCCCAACCAAAAATAGAAGCATGAAAATCCAAGTCAGTAGTCATTGACCGGATTTTATTCTGGTATCAAATACCGAATCCTAGACTAGTATCGATATGATAAATTCATGTACATGTTCGAAATGCATTTGCACACATCTTCATGTCAGTTTGTAATACCCTTATCTAGCTCTCAAACCCTGCCCGTATTTAGTGTGTAATGGCATAAAGTTGCAATTAATCAATTTCACCCGCGAGTACCTGAGTACCTGAGTCTGTCGTCTTCAATCATACAAACTAATACCGACAGTTTCACAAGTAACCTTAACCACACTGGTACATTGTCCTAATACCTTAAAATGTTTTAGTTTTGTATTTATTCAGTGAAACCCGTTTCTTGTTATCTTTTCTCTTTCCCCTAAGCAATGAGATGCATTTATCGATACGGAATAAGAATGAAACGCTAAGCTCTTCAATATGTCTATTGTGTTTGCATGAAACACGTTTCGCTTGATCTTAGTGAAAACCGACATATGTTATAAGGTATTTTTGATAACGACATAAGCGTCAAATAGAACGTTAATGTAGAAATGGATTGACACAATGTGTCACAATAGGACATTTGACAGCTAATTACTTCTAATGCAGTTCAGCGAAAACCATATGGATTTTGATCAGTTGTGAGCGAATTAATTCATAAGGGACCTGATGCGAAATGTTCAGAGCTGTTGCACAATTGGATACCACAATAGAATAATTCAATTGTTTTGCTGCAGTGAAATAGAATGAAATGGTTTTGGGTTATAGAAATTCCTCTGATTAGCGGCACCAATAGAATCAGCATTGTACGAGCGATTGTTGTGATAGGATGTAAAAGCTTTGCATTAAACACCTAAATTGTTCATCCAATTCATTGAAAAAGGAAAATGGAAATAGTAAACGTGATGGAGAAAGGTTCTAAAAAACACGATGCCATTTTAACAACTGTCATGTAAAGAAATAGACATAAAATTGAGCAATTATGGCATCTTAATCAATTGCTTTTCGTATGTTGTCGAGTATGATTGATTGAATTATTTCTTCATAGAGGAAATACAACGAATTCCATCTTCTTGGTCAACATCAAACCTAATTATTTCAAAACTATAAAACCTTTCATTAAAATTTAATAAGCCACTGGTAATGAGTGTTAATAAGTCAAATCTGTATAACCCGAGTCATCACAACACTATTGTAATGAAATATGTAGTAGATTGAACTCTAGTCTTCTGAACATTCAGCATGTTAATGTTGGATGGAATTGGTACACATGAGTTCCAGAACATCTCAATTACAGGAATGTGTTCAAGTTGCGAATAGTACGTGAATAGAATGATTACTAGTACTAATTGTGTCATTGGACAACGGGATGTCATCTGCCTTTTCTCAAAGAGAGAGGGGAGAGATAGAGAGAGAGAGAGAGAGAGATCACCCACACACAAATCCTAGAAATACAGCATCAACCACCACCTCTTACTCAGAATCCACCCCTACACCCCAGATTGTACAACGACAAAGCCTTACATCCCATCCACAAACGTCCAACCCGTTAGTCACTTAGTGCTAGCACACCTAGGCACTAAATATGTACCATGAGCGACACATTGCATACCCTGAACACACAATATACGTGTTTTCTAATAGGACATTTGTCTTATTGACTGGCACGTATAATTATGTTGCTTAACCATGCACAATCAATAGACATACCATATAGATCTAAGCCGTAACTCACTCCCATATGCAGTTAAATGTTTCCCTGATGACTTTACTATTTGAAAATTATTCAATAGGAATTGTAAACACATATATACTTGATACCAGAACTGCTAAGCTTATGCTTTGTCGACAGCACCATGTCTGTAAGAAGGATGGTACACTTGGCTTCATACTCGTAATTCATAATATTCATGGCTATATCATGGATATACCAACGGAATCTGAGAAACATAACCCGCCGGCAATAACTGTTGGCAAACAGACAAAAGAACTTGATACAATTCAGTTCATGCATATATGACTTTGAACTGCATATAGTAATTTAGTATCTGCTTGGGAAGAGATCGGATATAATAAGCTAAACATGCTGATGTATTCTGGTGAAGGTTTACATGACTCGACTCATATACACAGGAGATTCGTTTCATGTTGCTCGTATATGCATTATAGTCAGGATCGTACCTATTACGATGGCAAGGATCACGAATATATTCAAGCGAGTTGGGAAACAATGATGCTATTTAGCAAGATTAGTGAATGGAACATGCCCTGTCCTTAGCTATAATCATGTGGATAAAATAAATTAGTCAAGTATCGTAACCATTATCTAAGTATCATCTTGCTTTAGTACAGTGTATTTACAACCTAACATTTTGGAGAGAATGTGTGTAATTTCTAGGTATGGTCATATAAAAAAACCCACTAAATTGTTTTTTAAATAAATATTTATTTATTTTTAAATAAAAAATAAATATTGTTACCAGTGATGATGCCAATCTACCTTATTTTCGTAATAAATTCGGTGGTGAGAGAACATTACCAATTTCAAAAGGTTAACATTTGCGGCTATCTATCACTTGTATAGTAATACGACCGATACACCGTAGGCCTGATGTTATTTATGACTGATATTGCCGCATACGTGCATACGGTAGATCTCATGTTCTGTTTCTGAGAATGACCCTCAGACGCAATACGTCATCATCAGGGTTCTGTTCAGCGCAGAACACTCGACCCAGAGGTCGCTTGTTGTCAGAATGTGTATATAATTATTGCTTTTAAGTGTTGGATAGGTCGAACACTACTGTCGGGAAAACAATGTCAGCCGTCATTCACGTAGACAATCGATAATTAGGTGCAAAGTAATAATTTTCAGATTATATTCCCGTATTGATTTTTAATTTGGATAACGATCTCGTTTCGGTATAAATTGTAAGTATGATATTAGTATTACAATTAAAGGTACAGTTCCTTATACAACCAAACGCAATGTTAATATAAGATATTAATCCATTTATATGTATGATATTTGTTGTTCCCTTTTTTTTATCACACCAGTCTTCTTGTTATGACACGTTTATTGAGAAGATTGATTTGAACGTTTTTTTTACCATACACGTCAGCATATGTAGTACATGAGTACTCTTAGATGTTCAGCCACATTTAATTAGGATATCTCCCATTCAATACAGAAATAGAAAACGGTGTCGCCAACGCATTGGATGATGATATTATTTTTCTACATGTCATCTTATGCACGTTAAATATAGCTAATTACAATGCGATTTCGGGATAATCGCTTTGATCCACAATCATCTAACATTGTCTAACACATCATCTACATGAATTCAGGTCCCACTTCACGAAAGGTATTTAGTTTTAAGCTGTGGACACCATTCCTACCTCCACGTTCTGAATGTTCTGCAGTGACTACTTTACATAGTATTGCAGAGACTATACAATTAATTACCTGCTTGACTTGTACTGCAGTGACTAATTTACCTTGTACCGCAGTGACTAATTTACCTTGTACTGTGGTGACTAATTTACCTTGTACTGTGGTTACTAATATACATGTTTGCCTAGTACCGTATTTACCTATTTTCCTTGAAGTGGAGTGACTACTGATAATTTACACTGAATGTATTGCAGTGACTAATTTACCTTGTATTGCAGTGACTAATTTACCTTGTACTGTGGTGACTAATTTTCCTGTTTACCTTAGGCTTGTACTGCAGTGAACTCGCATCCCATTCTGAGCTTGAACTTAATGCGCACGAAATTACTCCCATCGTTTAGTACTCTTGCTTACTCAGTATCGGTGAAAGGAAATTCTAACATTACTTAGAAATATTCGCAAAGAATCTCAAAAGCAAAATTGCTTTTTACTGTCTTCTGAACCTATGATCAAGTAAATGTTCATGTTCTTTTAGCCCAGAGTGTTTGCTCATGCAGTTGTGTGTGTTGCCGTTTCAATAGAAGGTTGACTAGATGATGGACTACTGGCCTATTGTTCTTCAAGAGGTCTGTTCTGAGACAGGCCGCAGACAAATAGAAATGAAACCAAATACGGAGTTTATTGTTCCACATCTATTTCTCTTGTCGTGCGGAAAACAGAACCGGCGCTGTGACAGGAAGGCTATAATGTCGGCTCGCCAACTTAGGGTTTCTCTTTCTTTATCTGTTGGTTTTGCTGCCTCGACGGAGAGGAAATGTAGTTTTCTATTTCTGATCAATTCTGCTCTTGACGTGGAGTAATTTTGCTCAAGCACAAAGGCTCTGCAAAACCCAAACAAAGACTACCTTTAAGACAGTTGAAAGTGCTCTCCTATCAGCTAAAACTCAATAAAGCTTGACAGGGGGATTGGTACAGTTGCATATCTCCGTGAACTTGTAAGAGTTGGTCAGGAAAATGGATTTGAATACTTCATCTGACAACGTAATCTTGTCAGATGTCTAACGAGCCGATGCCATTAGATGAATCGGAATCTTCTAGAATAACTTTCTACTGCAGCTGATATCACAGCCCTTTAGACAATACTACCTGCGACCACTTCTAGGGTCGCATCACCTGAAGGCTTTGCTCTTTAATCAATGGCTTCTACCTGGGCCGTCATTCCCCGAAGGCTGTCAGAAGGTTCAGACGTCTTCAGTTCGGCCCAAATACTAGACTAGAAGGTCTTTCAGGGCTATTAACGAGCACGTAACGCACACCGATGGAATATGCTTGGGGAATGGAAACGATATTGTTTGATGGTAATCAATGATACCAGCATGGTCTGCAGAAGAACAGAAGATAAATAGAATAGCGTGGACGGTTCACTACGTGTCACCTTCTATAGCTTATCGCTGTTATTGGGTTCATTTTAAAAAGAAGTAGCCAGGTTTTAGCTATCAACACTGAACATGGCAGTAGAAGAATATTTAAAGGAAGCTGTGCTAGCGAGTTTCATGATACTACTGCTGCTGCTGCTACTACTACACTACTACTACTACTACTACTACTACTACTACTACTACTACTACTACTACTACTACTACTACTACT
>JAUTBZ010140184.1:0-12910 GCA_032361785.1 Lepetodrilus galriftensis | reverse complement strand
GATTGGGAATATGTATGCCATCAATTCATTCACGAAAACTATTTGAATATAAAAAAATGCATACTCGAACACCAGTGCTTCTTTTGGTATTGGGGTTTAGAGTTGCTTTCAAGATTCGTTCACATACATCAGTTTAGGGCAGGAGGAACCCCACAACATCCGTAGCGCTTAATGTTGCAGTAAACCTGCGAGCAGCAGCTGGTACTGACAGACCAAGCATGGTATCTGTATTGTCACTCTACAGTCAGTGCATCCTATCAAAATCGCGTCAGAACGGTAACTTTCGCGAACATGATGGGATTTGAAGTCAGGCCCTTTGGCTCCAAAGTCCAACCATTCTACCATTGCACTACTATATACCACCCGTCCATGAACATCAGTGTACAAACACATTAATGTTATGTGGACGATAAAGAGATACAAATTCCTCATTAGAAAAGAAACACGATAAATAAATTTAACCATTGTAGTACCAATAAATTAACAGATACTCACGGCAGATATTTTGTGGGGAATTCGGAACTCGACTCGAGGATTATTGTGCCATTCTTCTTCCAATGCATCTGCAATTTCTTGTAAAATACATGTGGAGATTTGGAATTTCTTTGTTGGTAACATGATATTATAACGCCAAATATATATAAACATCCAAAAGGGCTACTGGCACTTAACTAATTGTGTTGAGCATATATGGCGAGTATCCAGTAAATGTATATGTAGATACTTGCCATAACATTAATATTGTTGAATATATATATATAAATATGTTCATTCCAGAAATCTTTGGCATCAGAAAACTTACTCCAGAGTCCTTCGTAACTCTTTTCAAGATATGCATGGAAACAGCATTTCCGGAGGGCGACGCTGTTCTCGCTGAGGACTCTGACTTCACTCTCGAGTGGCTCACTCGTGTCTGGGGATATATTACAGATCAAGAAATAGACGTGAAGACCGAACTCCCGGACATTCCACTTATCCCAGGCGACACACTATGTGAACCTTCAGCTGAGCTTCACCCCGTGTCCTCGACCTTCGTGTGCATGAACATTGACACAGTTGGCCATATAGATGAGGCAATGGGCGCTGGTCTTCGACATCTAGGTGTGGTCACCCTACAGTCTGTTCCGTCAGTCCTGGTCAAGAACACGTCTATTCTTGGAGACGTTATCAAATATCCGTCAGTAGACGGTGTCATGAAAGCGCTTGAAGAGACTGAACAGAGGGAAACATCAGTTGAATGTGCAGCAAAGTTCAACCAACGAGCTGAACCTGATGAGAAAATCTCTCTAGTAAAGTTCTTGGCAAGCTGTAAAAACATTAACGAAGGAGTGAAACAGTTATTAAGAAAACTACAAATCTTCCCAACCACAGAGAGTTCAAACAATGATCTAAATGTTTCCTTGGATGACTTCAGTCTATTAGAACCCAAAGAACACTTTGATGTTTGCTATCCTTCTGTGTACATCCGTGGTATATCTGGCGAGTCTCTTGCTCTTGCTGAGAGGCTTGGAGCAAAGCATGTGACACAACACGATGTTATTCTTGGCATACTGAAACTGATGAAAAGCGGCGACAAAAGATACACGAAGACAGATGTGGAAACATTCATGATATTTCTCCTTGAAAACACTGAATTCTTCACCTCGGACAAAATACTTAAGCAAGCAAGAGACATCAAGTTCCTTACAACAACAGAGGATGAGAACGTTTTCTACCAAGCAAAGGAACTCTTTGAACCTCATCCTGATCTCAATGCCCTGTTCGAAGGAAAAGACCGTATCCCATGCGAAAGGTTTCTGGGTATTAAATTGAAACAAGGTCTTCAAACATTGGGTCTAAAAACTGTCAATGAGGTCACTGAGAACGATCTCTGCGAAATCGGTAATCTTACGGAGACATGTATGGACAATGAACGTGCGAGACGAAAAGGTCAGGCACTTGTTGAATATCTCAAGAGGCATATCAATCGCCTTAAGATTAAATCAATGAGTCAGTTGCGACACACAAAGTTCATTCCCTGCAAAACGCAGAAACCGGAAAACTACCCAGACTCTCTGAAGTTGTTTGGCGAAGATAGTTGTGGTCTTGTGAGTATGCAGAAGAACAATTCCCAAAATGTTTGGAGTTCAAAGTACATGAATGTTGTAGGAGCTATTGCCCCAATAGCAAAGAACTTGTCAGATGCGGTCATGAAAGCATTCAATCTGGCAACTGAACCTCCACTGGAGAAAGTGCTCGATCACCTAGAAATAGTACTGGAGTGCTACGATCCAGCACCTGGGGATCAGGATTACTCTGCTACGACAAGTGACGTCTACAAGTACCTTGCCCAAGTGAAACACAACAATATGTCGAACTCATGTAGAGAGAGACTTTCCACCATGAAATTCATCTGGATCAACGCTGAATATGGGTTTCAAGGCATAACAGACATTTGGACAAAGAAATCCAAATCTGATATTGACGTTATGCCTTATCGATTCTGCTTGCCGAAAGTGTTGATCCATGTTGAGAAAATTGTTCTGAACTTGGGGAGTGTGCAGACCCAAACAGCTCAAATGCTTGTCGATGTTCTCAAGGAGATACAAGAAAAACACAAACAAGCACAGCACCAGAAGATAAACCTGTCAGATGACATCCAAAAAGATCTTAGAATAACCATGCACATCATCAATACGCTAAAGACACGTACACCGAGACCAAATGACATACTATTGCCTATACATGATGAGAGCGAGTCGATGTTCCTCACTCTGAAACCGATCAAAGAATGTACATATTGCAATTCTGATATGTCTCTGAACATTGACATCGATGGAGGATCGGTGGAGGATCAACTCTACTTTGTGCATCGAGACATATCGGAAGACACAGCATTTAAACTTGAGGTGCCTTTATTGGCTGACAGAATACTCGAAGGAGCAGAAGAAATTGACTTCAAATTCGGTCAGAAGGAATCCCTAACAAAGAGACTACACAACATTCTGAAAGGATATTCAAGCTTGTCCGTGCCGAAAGAAATCATTCAAAACGCAGAAGATGCCCATGCTACAAAGGTTATGTTCCTCTACGATGAGAGGCAAAATCAACAGTTTAAGACATCTCTCATCGATCCGAAAATGGCATCACTACAAGGTCCAGCGCTCTGGGCTTACAATGATAGCAAGTTTACAGAAAGAGATTTCAAGAATATTCAGGATTTGGGAGGTGCCACTAAGGAGCATGACGAATCCAAACTCGGAAGGTTTGGTCTGGGCTTCAATTCTGTGTACAACTTCACAGATGTTCCTAGTTTCATCAGTGGGAACACTGCCGTTTTTCTAGATCCGCATGAGACCTACCTGGGAAAACGAAGATTAGGTTTAAAGGTTGACTTGTCTTCGATGAGAGGCAGAAGGATGCTCCAGACGATGAAAGGTCAATTTCTACCATTTGATGGAATCTTCGGGTGTCAGCTCGGGGCTGGACGTACAGAAGAAATCTGTGGAGGAACTCTCTTCCGTCTTCCCCTGCGGACAGAAGAACAAGCTTCGGAAAGTAAAATAAAGAATCAAAGTTTTACTAGATCCGACATGCAATCTTACTTGCGTGATATAGCTAAGACTGCAGGGAACTTGTTACAGTTCACACAGAATATCAAGTGTGTGGAAATATACCATCTAACTAATGGTTCTCCAGTAGACCAGTGTAAGTTGCTATTGTCAGTAGTCAAACGCACTGAAGACCAATGTGTTGTAAGAGAAGGAGGTACAGCTGAACCCATCCAACCACATGTCAACATGCTCAGCTTCTTCGCGGACAAATGGAAAGAATCAAACGGTACTTGCGATGATGATTACACAATAGAGAAGGTTGATATGTGTCTGGAGAATACAAAGCAATTCCAATCGTTGTTTGGAGTGAAGCAATGTAATGAAAGAATCAGATGGCAGATAACATGGACCATGGGAGGAAATGACTCGAAACAATTTGCAAAGTTGCCATCTGTCAAGGGATTAATCCCATTAGCTTCGACAGCTATTGCTCTCACCACCAGTGGAGAAAAGAACGACGTCATCACAGTCTGTGATCTCTCAAAGTGCCCCAGTGGATTTTATGATGCTGGACATCTATACTGCTTCCTCCCCCTGCCACTGCCTCCGACCAGCTTCGCAATGCATATTAGTGCTCCCTTCGCACTGACTGACGACAGACAGCATCTATGTGCTCTCTCGGAGGACAATAGGAATTCAGTGCCAGGCAAATGGAATCAGGTTTTACAGCAGGATGTTCTTGGCACAGCTATTGTAACAACTTTAGATGGCTTGAAAGAAGCACAACTGGCCGACAGTACTGCGTATTATAATTTGTGGCCTAGAGTGAATCTAAATGGTGATGACACAGAACAACAGTTAATAACAATTGATGTTGCCAGGAACTTCTATGCTGTGATTTGTAGAGGGAAACACCAGATATTTCTTGAAGAGTGCAGTGGAAACTATGCTGCATTCAGCGATGCCAGATTTTTGTCTGCAGACTTGGCATACCACGAAACTGTTGGGAAAAGTGCATTGCGCATATTTGAGACATTCTGGAAAAGCGATATAGTCATTGACTTACCTGAAGAAATATTTGAAAGCTTTGCCAATGCCAGTGGAGACCTTTTCAGAACTCGTGTTCTGGATACAAAAGACTTTTTTGAACAGGTTTTCTTTCCAAATATCATGGATGATTCTATGGAGTTCCATGACCGTGAGGTGTTGACACACTTTGCACTGTATCTGCTTGATCCTGACATTGACAATCTCTTACAACAGAGCAGTTGCATTCCTAGCAAACCAACGGGATCTATGAAGATTCCTGGACAACTTGTTCATCCGAAAGGGAAAGCAGCATCCATGTTTAGTGATGCAGATGAGGTGTTCCCGTCAGATACGTTTTCTGATAACCTCGCATTGGATCGACTATGCAGCTTAGGAATGATCAAAGATGACCTGCCATGGGATATGATCATTAGCCGTCTAGAGACAGTAGAGATGATTCATGCAGAAGATACAGTTGCAGCCAATAGAAGATGCCTTCGTATTCTTCAATATCTCAACCAGTCCAATCCGAAATATCCCCGAAAGAAGAAATTCCACGAGTGTTCCGAGGAGATAAGGAATCAGTTTATTTCAACCAAGTTTCTTCCAATTCTTCAAAAGCCAGCTGACTGGCCCTTTGAGTGGAATGCAAAAGACACAGAAACGCTCTCAACACCGAAATCAATGTTTTTAATAGATGCAAAAGACTTGGTTGGATGTTCCCATATGGTCCTCGATTCGTACAAGCTAGAAGGGCTGTATACTGAAAAGGATGTTCTGAAGTGGCTCGGTGTTTTGGGCAAAAACGACATTCCAATTGAGATCGTCCAAGATCAGCTTCTGAGTATTTCTCGACAAATATCCCAAGGCGTTCTTGTGAACAGAGACTGCACACATATCATCAACCATGTGTATTCCAACTTAGATGATTTCTGTAGAAAACATCGACGCGAAGAACCAGATCTACTTCAAGTTCTGCAGAACAATCCAGTGATTCTCCATGACAAGAAACTCATATATCCCAAACAGGCAGCTTTTAACCTCAAGTTTAAGCTGGAACCACATCTCTTCCAAATTGCTCCAACGTTGGCGAATTCATACAAGGAACTGTTCATAGCATTGGGAGTACAAGACACATTCACAGTAGTTCGTCTCCAAGAAGAAGTTGACATACTTTCTAGCAAACACGGAGATGCGTGTATGTCTAATAAGGAGGTTGAATTGTATGTCCACATGGTCACGCTGCTAGCAGATACAACTTGTGCACACACCAATGACGATAGCCTTCCTAAGATATTGTTGCCTGATGACAACAAGTGTTTATACATAGCACACGATCTATGTATCAATGACTGCAATTGGATAGATAAGAATTCAAAAATGAAGTATGTGCATCCAACAGTTTCCCACCAAGTGGCCATGACTTGTGGCGTGAAAACTAAAATACATGCAAAGATTGAGACAAACTTTGACTTTGGGCAAACTGAGAAGCTAACTGACAGATTGAAAGGAATTCTGGGAGGATATCCCAGAGATGCTTCAATAATGAAAGAACTCCTTCAAAATGCGGATGATGCAGGTGCAACAGAGCTTCGATTCATCAAAGATTTCAGGTCTCATCCAACAGAGAGAGTGTTTGGTGACAAATGGAAACTCTTACAAGGGCCAGCATTGTGTGTCTGGAACAATAGCAGCTTCACGGAGCAAGACTTGGCTGGTATCCAGGCTCTAGGTGTGGGAAGCAAAAGCGATGACCCTCTAAAGACCGGCCAGTATGGGGTTGGCTTCAATGCGGTGTACCACCTAACAGATGTTCCTTCATTCTTAACTCGTGGACCCAACACACCCGAAACACTTTACGTATTGGACCCGAACATAACATATGTGCCATGGGCAACTGCCAAATCTCCAGGATGTCAATTTACAGATCTCATGGAAGTGCAAGACAGTTTCAAAGACGTATATGGTTGCTATCTCAGTGATGCTGCTGACTTGAATGAAACCGGAACAATGTTTCGCTTGCCACTACGAACGAAAGCAATGGCAGAGATATCAGAAATATCAAAAGAAGAAGTTCCAATCAATGGATACCGTGGAATGAATGCTTTGCTGGAAGAGTTCCAACAAGAAGCAGCGGACGCCTTGCTATTCCTTCATAATGTGAGATCGATTTCAATACAGTCTGTGAGCCCAAATGGTGACATTGTTACTGAATTCAGCGTTGTGGCAAAAATGAGTGAATGTGACGAGAAAAAGTTGAAGGAGTACAAATCCGGTCTTCCAAAAAATGCAAACACCGCTACAGACACTGAAGCATTTGAAACAACAATACTAATAGAAACAACCAACAGCAAAGGGAAAGATCTGAAGTGGCTGGTCGTTCATCGTTATGGATTCGATGATTTGGACAGTGTTCCTGGCATCCTGAACGAGTGCATGGAAGATGGTAGGATTGGCATGCTGCCTAGAGGAGGTGTAGCCATTCCTCTTCAGAGACAAGTCGACCAATTCAAGGGGAAAGTATTCTGTATGTTACCTCTCAGAATTGAAACTGGTTTACCTATGCACATCAATGGACACTTTGCGTTAGACCATGAAGCCAGGGGGAATTTGTGGCATGGTCCTCATCAGTATCGGACATTGTGGAATGAAAGCATAATTCAGCATGTGATCGTGCCTGCGTTCACTACTGCACTTCGTGCATCAAGACCAGACGACAATGAACTGACTTATGACAAAGCATTGACACTCTTGCATAGATACAGCAAGCAATTCCCTGTCATCAATGACTGTAATGATGATTACTGGAAGCTACTATCCAAGAGCTTTTACAGGGGAATTCTCAACAGCATATCCATATTCCCAGTTGTCGTTCCATCTGCTGGGCTGTTTCCACGAGTGCCTGGAATCCAGAAAAGTAGCCTGCCTGTGACCATCGAGTGGATGCCGCTAACATCACCACACGAGGCCCCGGTCTATTTCAACAACATCCACACAGCCAAGCCAACGGAAATGGAGGAGAAGGACAATTTGGTGGAAATTCTTAAAGACTGTGGAATGCATATTGTTGACATGCCTCTTGATATAGTCAAACAGTTTGTGGATTCCGGATTGCAAGATCAAGTCGCGTGTACATCACCAACAATGGTAATCCGCTTCTTGAAATCAGAGAACAATAAATGTCACGCAGAAACACTTCCATGTGACGTTAAGGAAACACCTATGCAAGATCTGAGTGCCTTGATTTTGGTGACGAGGTACTGCAAAGAAGATCCGAGTTTCTCCAAAGAACTACATGGTCTTCCCTTGCTGCTAAGACAAGACATGACATTGTCTGTGTTCCAGAATCATAGTCCGATCATAGTGACCGATGCTCTAGAACTTGTGAAGGGATCTCCTGAACGTATGCTCCACGGTGGGATACTTTCGCTGTATTTCAACATCATAGACGAGACAGAAGTTCTTAGGAGATTGGAAATCAGCACATTTGGTGAACTACTTCCATACACAATGGGGCATCTGCACAGTGACGTGCCAGTCCTATGGGAAGAGAAGAAATCACCATCTGAGAGGTGGATAAAGAAGGCTTGGAAGTTTCTACATGATGAAATAAAGCGAACATCAGGAGGACAGCATCAGGATGTTTCTGTGATTAAAATCAAGCTGACACCTCTGGGAGAATGGTGTCTACTGCCAGGAAGAACGCAGACAAAGGCGGGGTCAGAACTCAAACTCTACCCAGTGAATACAGCAGACAACATCTTCAATCTTGCTCAGTTTGATAATATTTATAAACGTTACATTCCTGCATTCTCAAAGCTCTCTATACCTCAACTCGATGTGTCTACACTTATGGAGTTCGGATTATCTGCGGTGAATGAAGCTTTTATACTTACAAAAACATTAGTTGTGAGTTTAGATAACCCGATTGCTGTGCTCAAGTCTATTTCCCACATATTCACCACTGGAGTTGAAATCGCTACTGACATAGGACAAACAGTGCTGAAGTATTTTTGTAGTCACATCACCACATTCAAGGAACGCAAATCGTTGACGACCGTGACAATGTTGTTGAAGAGTTTAGTCATCTTTGAAGATATTGCAGGGAAGCTTAGAAACACCGATGCAAGAACGGTCTATGGCATCAGCGCTTTTGATTCTATCCCAGTTGAAGGAATGGAGACTTGGTCTTTCAAGCTTGGAATGACACTGTTGAAGTGTCCGGACTTCGTCAAAGAAATGCTGACATTCCTTGGAATACAGATTCTTTCACCTGTGGAGCTATACGAGAAGTTTATTCTGAAAGAGTTCGCCAACCTGCCAAGACCTGCTCAAGTTGCACATATCAAGTTTGTTAAAAACATCCTTCTGAAGAAATGTGTGTTACTTTCCGGCCCTGAACTGAAACTGATATATTGTCTGAAGAATATTTCTTTCATTATAGCCCCAGATGGATCATCACATATGGCCTCTGAGTATTTCAGCCGAAAGGAAACACTGTTTGATAAATTTCTGTCAAATGAACATTTTCCTCCTCGACCCTTCGATGATCCTGAATGGGAAGACTTCCTTCAACTCTGTGGTCTTGTTGCTAAGGTGTCCCAAGAAAAGTTCTTGGAATTTGCGAGACAAGTTGAACAGGAAGGATCTACATCAATAGCGAAAGAGACAAAAGCAAAATCTAAATTATTGATAAGTCACCTCTTCCAAATCAGGAGCGATCTGTTCGAAGGACGGTTTCTTCAAACTATCAAGGACATCAAGTTTGTGCTGCCTCATGAGTCAAGTAACAACGAAGAGAGCATCATGGTGAAAGAAATACATCCTCAAATCCAACAAGGAAAACTCATCAGCTACTCTGGCTCCACCACACATGACCATTTCAATACAGTTTGGTCGAGTTCGTGTATGTTTCATAGTTATGCCGACCCGAATTACTTCAAGTTGAAACACAATTCACGAGAAAGAAGCAAAATTGATTCTCTTCTTGGCATCCAAAGAGATCCAGACGTTGACAAGGTTGTGGATCACATTGAAAACATATGCAAATCCCTAGCGCAGAAACAACCAAACTCGCTGAAATCAGGTCCACTCCATGATATAATTCTGAAAGTACTGGAGTCAAATTACAAATTCTTACTTGAGAAGAAGTCAGTAGAGAAATCAGTCATGAAACGGAGGCTTGCCGAAATAAAATGTATCTTTCTGCCTGAAGATGGCATCTTTGTAAGACCAACGGACATTGTTCTTGACATGACCAAGGAGGAAGCTGTGAAGGGATACATATACAGAGCCCCTGTTCACTTTGGTAGCTTCTTTGAACTCTTCAAGATGTTAGGGGCTTCCTCAAATGTATCTGCAAACCATTATGCGACAGTTCTAGAAAGCATGGCATATACAACGAAAGATACCAAGCTTGAACCAAATGAACTTAAAACAGTTAAAAATGTCACTGGCCTTCTCTTTAAGAGTCTTAAGAAGGATGAACAGAGAGACCTATCAGTGAGGCAGTTGTTTCTCTTGGATGAGAAAACAAAGCTTGCAGTGTCAAGTGAGCTTGTTGTTGCAGACAATGAAATTCTTAAGAGAAGAATGCATTCATTGAAGCGTAGGTACTTTATAGGGTTCCATAAACTTGGAATATCCGTCACAGATATGTTTACGACGTTCAACCTGCTCGCTGAAAGGTACAGACCAAAAGTGCTGACAAAAATGACATCTGAGAGGCTCCATAATCTGTCCAGAAATGGTGCTCACGTGGGACAACTGGCAATAAAGTACAAAGATCACATTGCAAATAGGATGTTTCTCCATGGCCTCATTCGTCTGATAAATGATCAGAGACGGCTAAAAACGCTTAAGGCTCTTGAAAATGACGAACTCTTGAACATTGAGGAAAGGTTGGCAGGCTTGGTCGTGAAAGAAGTGAACAAACTATCAACAATTTTAGTGCTTCTCGACAATAACCAAGAGATAGAAAACAGCACTGAAGAGCGAATATGTTTCCTAGATGACGCCAACGAGCCTTTGACTGTTTACATACATTCAACCAAAACGATGAAGAAGGTTCTGCATAGCTGGCTAGCCCTGGCCATCAACAAATTAACTGGAAATCACTTGACTCTATGCATTAACCAAGTGGAAAGCATGCTCGATTTGCCAGTTGGAGAGATCAAGGGTTTCCTCGATTCCTTTACCATAGCCGAGACCGGCTACATCTGCGGACACTTTGACAATACAGTCCTTCCTGCTCTTGGAACAGATATTGATGAGGAATTCCACTGGATGCTTGACAACGGCTTCTACATATTTGAGGAGGAAGAGTATGTTGGGTTTGAGAAGTATGATCCTCTCACTGAAGAAGAATTTGAGCGAAGACAAGGATCAGGTGATGGAACTAAACCAGAATACATATATGCAAAGGTGAAGAAAATCATAGATGAGACGGCAACGGCAATTCACGCTCGATACCTGGTTGATGTTGGAGAAGCGGAATTGAAAGAAGTTTGTGGATTAGATCTTTACAAATTCATCCGCATCAAGGACACTGGTAAACATACGCCATCAGGTTCTGATCAAAGGGCACTTGTATTGTCTACCAGAAAGCAAGATGATCGGAACGAGAATCAGCAATACCGGCATGAAAATCAGCAAGAAACTGGAGCATCACCTATACAGGAAGACGTGCCTTTGAACATGGATACTGTCCTGAAGGAAATCAGAGAGATCCTGAAAGAGGCTTGGAAGATGCCTGACAAGAAGCAGAGAGACAAGGTAAAGAAGCGGCTGTTATTCAAGTGGCATCCCGACAAGAACAAGGACAATACGGAGTTCTGCACACAGGTCTTTCAGCGTATTCAAAACTATGTTGAAATGTTGGAGTTGGGAAAGAACATAGATGAAGAAACTGGAAGTGACACCAAATCAAGATCGAAATCTTCTAGATCTGGTTTTGACGAATGGTTCTACGAGGAGATGAACCGTAGAAGCAAACAGCACAGACATCACTATGAACATCATAGGGAAGATGATGATGGATTTGATGATTTCTTTGGATTTAGAAGTTCGTCTTCTCGTCGATCTGCTCGGCCAGAGCCCCGTCCACAGCCTGAAGAAGCAAAGAGGTGGATACGACAGGCTACGGATGATCTGAAGATTGCTAGGAACACACTTCAAACGGGTACTGGACACAACTGGTCCTGCTTCCAATGTTACATGGTAAGTATATGTCTCTTTATGCATCAAAACATTGAATAAATAGCCATGCATTAGTGTAGGTATCCTAATATCCATATCAGTATATTGACTCCAGAATAATACTATACAATATTTTTAAATGATTTTATGAAAGCAATATACATTTAGGCTTGGCAAGCATGTGTCATTCTTGCCTAAATATTGAACTATATATAGTTTATATCAAAAGGCACTTGGGTGAGATGCTACTGAATTATTTATCATACACTCTCAAAGGAGGCGTCACAAATGGATGAACGATTCCCGCAGCGACGTTAAACTCCATATTCACTCTCACTCAAAGGAGAAATACAGATGTTCGTGTGTCAAGGTCTATAAACTACTTTACATTTGCAGTGTGACATAGTAATAGATAATGATTACAGAACAATACTAGAGCAGTGCACTAATTTGGTTAAGCGAGTACTACTGCTAACACATAGTATTGGATGCTAAGCATGATGTTTTCATTGCAGGTATTAATATCGATATTATAATGTTCTCTTCCCAAGGTGTGCGAGAAAGCAGTGAAGGGTCTTCTGTATAACAGAGACTCCAGGGAGGCTGATGAATACAGGACAGAAGGTCTGCGCTCGGTGGCTCGGAAGCTGGGCAATGGTGCAATAGAGAAGCTGGCTGTGGATCTGTTGACCATAGTCAGTGACAAGGACCACACACAGTACCCCACCAAGTCTGACCACAGGCCACCCTATGACAAGTTCACCCAGGAACAGGCCACAGATGCTTGTCGGATTGCTGCAGCTTTGCTGGAGAAGGCTCTGGAAGTGGCTGGCTTTGACTTTATATAGGTAGAGTACCGCTAATGTGATGAAGAAAGCTATGACAGTGCCTGGCTTAGACAGACTTTGTGTAGATTAATGAATTGCTGGATGAAGCTGTTTGCTGGAGAAATATGTGACAATGCCTGGCTTCGACTGACATTATGTACTTGGAGAAAGTGCCTGGGCTGATTTTGCTTGAGAAAGCCTTGGAACTGGCTGGCTTTGATTGACTTTATGTAGATAATGACTAGCTGAAGAAAGCCTTGACAGTGGCTGGTTTTGATTGACTTTATGTAGATAATGACTAGCTGGAGAAAGCCTTGACAGTAC
>JAUTBZ010140173.1:0-12912 GCA_032361785.1 Lepetodrilus galriftensis | reverse complement strand
AATCAGATTCCATCTCGACTCCCTGGGGAGTATACAACCAAGCTGCCGTGTTGCAGGTGCTAGAGGGTTAACATTCACATCACCATCTCTTCCTACCGGGTACCCAATTCATTAGGCATTTAGTATATTATTAATATGCTACAAATTACCAAATATTATAAAGGATTTCACTATGGTCTGCATTATAGTGGGAGGGAAACCCTAAGACATGCAAGCAATGGTTTATACATGCATATTTAATGGTAATAGCATGTACACCAGACATAAGTGCACGGTCCCCATGTTTTGAGATGGCTACGAGAGTCCTTATGGTCTTGTAGTAGATAAGAGAGCTTCAAGAAACGATACCCAGACTGTTATTATAACCTATGAAATTGTTTAATTGGAGTAATGGGTTAACATAGAAAATTTATATTTAAAAAAATACATATTTTTAAAAAAGAAAAACATTTTTTTTTAAAGATAGTTTAGAAAATGGGATGAGCACACCATGCAACTATCTCCTAAATCTGCCAGACACAGGAACTTCTTTTAATGTGTCACTCCTAGGTAGGCATATTAATACACATAAATAAAGTAGATCATGGAAGAATATTCTTATAACAAATCGCTCCATGATTTATGAGAGACAATAAATTATATCCACTATAATTCAAATGTTTTAAGAAACTCTGAGAGCTCGAGAACCACCATTATTCCTCAGCAATCCATTGTTATGCAAGCGACTATAAATGTCTGTCAAGTCTGCATTAACCTTTGAACCAACTCATCTCGGCTAAGTAGATTTCACTTAATGCCAATATTGGGAATAATGGCTTTCACCGCCATGTTAGGTAACAAATACGGAGAGACCATGGATACATTTTTTTAAACATCCGGAGTATTTATATTTACTCGCCATATTTACTTTCTTTTGTTCTTTTTTTAAAAGAAATACAGGATGATGATTCACATAAATCACCATATTTACAGAATTTATGCTCATTTCTTGGATATTATGGAATCTAATAAAATTTGTCCTACACTTTTTTTTAAACATCCGGAGTATTTTTATCTACTGACCATATTTACTTTATTTTGTTCTTTTAAAGACAGGATGATGCTTCACATAAATTATCATATTTACAGAATTTACACAAATTTCTTTGATTTTATGGAATCCAATATAATTTGTCCTATAATTTTTTTAAACTTCCAGAGTATTTATATTTACTTCACCATAATTTTACTTTCTTTTATACTTTTTTAAAGACAGGATGATTCACATAAATCGCCATATTTACGGAATTTATGCTAATTTCTTGGATTTTATGGAATCCCAGTTATCCTCTTTTCTTGGATTTTATGAAATCCGATTGAATTTGTCCTAGATCGGTGTCCAACTTCTAGACATGTAAAGTGGAGCTTTTTTCTTAGGTGGTCGCTTCATATAAATAGACCAGACAATTTTTTGCTATTAAGGACAAACCTCGAAGACAATTCCACTGGGATGGTAATCCTGTTAAACATGACCTGTAAGTCTGTATGCAGAGTCGAAATATATCTAGAACCATCTCGCCAATGACAAAGTCAATTCAGAAAAGGAGACATGATTTTTGCCCTCTATTAAGCCTTGTCTAAGCTTCAGCTCTCCGTAGATCAGAAAACCTTTTTGCAGACGGATGAAAAAAGAAATAAGTGAAATAATTTGCGCGATGATGTAGAAATCAAATAAGTCGCTGCGAAAAATTGCTGACAGAATTAGCAAGAAAGGATATGTATCTGAGTTGCAGACCATAATTTGGCGTATATACATTTTTAACTTATTCATTAGAGAGTGACATAGTTTCACGACCTTGTAATAAGACTAGCCATCTCTTCTCTTGATCTCGTCGCGATCTGGTTTCTTGATCCACGGAGTAATTTAGTACAGTTAAGCCCATCATGCACTAATCTTATTGCATTCCGGAAATGTAAAAATAATATATTTGCGTAATTCTTTTTTTAGCAGAATCCATACTGAGAATTTGTATGAATTGCAATTTCCGTTGGAATGTCTTTGATATTAACAAGGCTGTTGTCAATCAAAGGAAAGATATTGGCTGTAATTATAAAAGTCTTTAAGTCGTTATGCTGTTGCCTCCCAGGGGGCTATTAAATAATGACCACAAATGACTTAAATGTTGTATGATGTGGAATAAATTGCTAAATGTCATCAATTTTTATCCTAATATGGATATTTGATCAGTATGGAAACAGTTTTGGCGAATGCTAGCTATACTATGCAAGATAACTGTCAAGTTTTGAAGTGCAAGAGATATAATTAATAATTAATGTGACATTCTTTAAAATACGTTATTTTATTATATTATTATATATTCCCTAAGCAATTCCTGACAAATAACAATTTTTAGCTTTTTCACTTGTTTTTGTATAATCTTTTAAAAAAAAGTTTTACAACAATAATAGGAAAATGTCATTATTTCAAATTATAAAAATATTCTGGACATATTCTTCAATTAGTTTGAAACAGTAGTGAGCTCAATATACATGAATCTTTTGTTCACATTTAATCTCTCAGTCGATTGGAACCTACACTGTACAATGTATCTCATTACCAGCCGTGAAAAACAATTTGGCTGAAATCCTATACCCAAATAGAGGTGATTGAAAATTTAGTTTCTTGCAATGTTTTATTATCAGTATGTCCAATAGATCATACCATATTGATGTTTTTGGAGACAGATATCCTCGTACATTTTTTGTCCATTTCTTCCCAAGCGGTTTCCTTTTCAACCAACAGCCAGTCATATTGGTTAGCAATAATGGAAAGATATAAAAAATATTATTAGAATAATTCCTTCTCTGAAAATATTGAAATGAATCTGCCAGTATCTTTTTCACAGCAGAAAATAGCTATATGCATAGAAGCTAGTCTTTTCTGAACAAGTTTTGCAAATATACAAAATGAATCGTGTATGTAGATTTCATGTGTGTAAAGGGACGTAACTCTACTACTTTCATTTTCTTCCTCCAATAGCTAGTTTTCCATTAAAAACAAAAATATAATGTTATTTTTCATTTGTTTTTCTAAATGTAAGTATTGATTTAAGCAACTTTTTATTTGTTTTGAATAAGCACCAGCTATATGTGAACATTATCGGTTTCTTTAATTGATATTGAGACAGAGTATGTTATAACCAAGTCAATGTATTGCACAGTTGTATGTTAATATCATGTTTGTGTTTGATCAAGTGCATTTGTTTGGCTTTTTATATTCAAGAGAATAAATACATCAATGTCAGATTGCCCTATAGTAATTTTGGAAAGGAAATAGATACCTAAAAAATTATTCTGACTTTTACCTCAATCACTCTTTTTCTTTTGTAGGAAACCCTAGTACATGAATGTCTAAGACCTTTTTTTTAATGATTGAATTTTTAGTTTCTGTGAATTGCTGAAGAAATCTCCAGTACTTTCTCTACTATAGTTTGGTATGAAATGCAGTGACACCCCTATTTCGTAGATTATCTCAGTAAATACTTCATGGAATGAAAAACAAAAAAACTTCATTTTCTTATTTCATTAGCCCTAATCAAATGAAATAAGAAAATTATAATTTATTCCATGAAGTATTTACCGAGGTAATCTATGAAATAGGGGTGTCACTGCATTTAATACCAAACTATAGGATCATTTAGTATCGAGAAAGCTCGAGAAATCTCGAGAAATCTCACATCATTAATAAGAGATATTGAATCTGTCATAGCTGTTGTCAGTTTACATCAATACCTCTCAACAGACGGCAAAGGGAGGCTATTCAGTCGGCCAATATAGCTCTGTTGACACAGGCCATATCGTGTAATCATGAGATCTCTTCCGATAATTTTGATAAAGTCAATTTTATTCTTTGAGATTGCCCCTTATCTGCTCGACTACGATGAGTGATCATTGATTCTGAAGCATTTCGATTTGTGTCAATCTGTTTCTTGTGGGAGGAGGCCCTTGAGCAACTATGTGTTACAGTAAGACTCAAGAGCCAGGGAAGATGCTGTTGAATCAAAGATGACAACTGAATTTATTGATGACTTTTAGAGAATTTGTCTAATTGCTACCAATTAATATGTTATGGGTGAAATTAAAAATAGTTTTAAAGATGGAATTGTTTTTGTTTTTTGAATTGGGATTTAGAGTCACTTTCTATATTCTTTCACTAATATCACGACTTGTCAGTTTAGGGCAGGAGGAAACCCGCAACATCCATAGCGCTGAATGTGGCAGTAAACCTGTGAGCATTGGCTGGTACTGACAAACCAAGGATGATATCAATATTGTGTCAGAAAGGTAACTTTCATGATCATTGATGCCAGGCCCCTCCAGGGCAGAATTTGAATTCAGGATCTTTGGCTCCGAAGTCCAAACGTTCTACCACTGCACTACCACCCGCCCCCATATTGTTTTCACCTTCATATGTTCTCAAATAGAGGCAGTTACCAATACATGAAACAATGGTATGGAGACATCCGCAGACTTTAATGTTGTGTCCTATATGAACTCGTACCTTCATCTCCACCATCGCTGACCTATAACCATCATAGTCGTCCATTATCCCCAAGGAGCAAACACACCTCATTCCTTTCCTAGTCTCCAATCATAAGTATACCATAGACCAATCTAATCAAACACTGTCGCCAGAGTTCTGACAAATTACGACACATTATCGTACATTTGTGACACGAAAGCAAACACCCAAACAAAAGGCATGAGCTTTTGACCTTCCAGTTCTTGCAACATCTCTCAGAAGTTCTCATCTTCGGGAACAAATTAGCTGGTCCACCAGAATGACCTTGAGATCCTTCGGGACAACGGCAGACATACTGTGACAACAATTGATCACCTCGCTTGTATTGGGTGTACTGTATATCTCAGATCATTCCTGGACATCAGAAGACATCTCGTCCTCCCCCGAAGACTTGCGGCCCCGTTGCGCAAAACAGTACTGATTGATTCTAAGTCAAATCTTTGGAAGACTCTACAAATGTAAATCTGGTTGCATGAACCACTTTTATCGCTACAATTAGTTTTAGCTAACCATATTCTCAAGTATTGTAGTGATAAAAGTGATTTATGTAATAGACTTACATTTGTAGCAGGTTCAGAAATTTGGACAGAATGAATTGTAGCTACAGCTGTTCTGCGCAACAGGGCCCCTAGGATCTGTTGTAGAAAATGGCATAACCCCGAGGTAGCCTCATCTGTATCCTTTGCAAATGGTTTAGTCTTATGATTAATGTTAGGGTTAAGGTTGCGTTAGAGACTCAGAGTTACACTGTTTTGTACAGGAGAGCTATGGGGTGCATTCAAGATCCAATATATATTTCCTACACCACTCTACGCTACTTTTCTTGGCTGAACGGGTTCGTAGGAAATTCATAGGAAATCGGTATGTGCATGTGTTCAGTCCATTTGAGCATGGTGTATGTCAGGATTTAGGCGCAGACTAAAGTACGACCTTTTTCCATGAAACGCAGCCCAGCAGAGTTAATCCAGACCCGACAAGTTATAATAAGCAGGTGTGCATATTTGATAAACAGTGTTTAAAGTATGTCTGCTGCTAAAAGCCGGGATTGAGTAATCAACTTAGGGGTAGTCTGGTGGTCATGTGTTGTGTTGTTTTAGGTAATGTCCACACCATGGCATTATGACAGGAGATCAGCCCATCGACTGGGTGGATTTATGGTGCCGGGAGTCTAGTGGTAGCTTGCATATACACTGGATACACTTTTTACGAAGACATATTTTAGGATAATATTTATGAAAATACCACAAACATGTGTAAGAATATTTGTAAAACATATCCACAGGAGTGTAATATTAAACATTTATTTTGTTATTTGATTAACAGTTCATTTCATGACATTTTAATACAGTTTACTTGTTTTATTTATTTATATATACTTTTTAGATATATGATTTGTAGACATATTTAAGAGTTTTAACCATATTTCTGAAAGACATTTTCAGAGACAACAGTGATGCTTAGTTATGTCCAACAAGCTAGGAAATATCCACAGATTCTGTATTTTATATTAATATTTTATTACCAAGACTTTTAATTTTATAGATTTGTAATTTGTAATATTAGATATTAATAGAAACAGTTACAAAATACCAATTGTTATTTAAATATACATGTATCTATGCCAATATCTTTGGTTTGTGCATGGTATGGAAGTATTCACACGCTGTCACAAACACTTCACATCACAATAGTCCAATATCTGCGATTAAAACATCGCACACACCGTACCAATACAGATAACTCTGGGAAAACAATATTTGAGCTTTCTATGTCTCCGCATCACTTTATGTTTGATCAGACCGATTTCCTTCGATTGACATTCGCCTTCCAATATTGTAATCCTTCTCGGGCTGATTGGTTTACACTTGGTGTTTGTTTGGGTCTTTCAGGCCCTCACAATTTATCCTGGCATATCATCTCCAAATTGCTTCATATTTGTCTAGTCTCTATCAATAGCCTCGATTCCCGTGTCCCTGCCCAATATAAATAGCGGCTTTACGAGATAACTACAACATTATGACAAGCATGTTGTGTACTGCTTAGACTACAGATGATACGATTATCAACCATAATTAAGAAATAATGACTGTGGTTCATTTTCCTTGACAACGTTTATGGCTTTTTGTGTATAGTTTATCTGTGGGTGTGTTAGCCATCATGTGTTCTGTGGTGGTGGCTACGAAATATATTGAGATGTATGGTAGTGATTTTATGTGTTGTGTCTGTAGTTACATTTATAATTATGGTGAGGGTAAAAGAGATATGTAGGGAAACAACATGTACAGTGAGAATGTGGATGTAGAACGTGGTGTAATGTGTCTATGGAATGTGGTAGATGGAAGGGAATGATGTGGGACCATAGACAATGTAAGTGTTGGTAATTTGGCTGTAGAACGTGGTGGAATTGTGGATGAGTAGAATATAGTGGGAGGGAGCGTTTGCACCAATCAATACTTAAAGAAGATCCATAACTACTGTTATATTTATATAACAAAGGATCGTGCTGATCCTGGGATTTGAACCTGAGTTGCTGGATTGTGAGTCCAACGCTCTACCAACTGAGCCAAAGGAGTAACCCCACTGGCCGAGACCAGTATGAACATCTTATCTCACACCCAGCTACATTTACTTATCGTTCGCCAACTCTGTTTCAATGTTTATGATTAAATGTAGCGCAATGATCACACGTTTGACCATGGATTAAGTGGAATATTAATGTGCCCATTATTTAATTCCTTAACCACAATATATAATTAATAGACGAACATCTAATTTGGGGGCAGATGTAAAGACAATAAAATCCACACAAAAGCCTTAAATCTATAAACTTGAAATGTCATTAACCAGAACATAAAGGGACATTTTAATTACCGAAATCAGCATGGTGATAATTGTTCGCTAATGATTTAAGCAATGGCCGTGAGTGCTGGGGGTCAAACAATGACCGTCCAGGGTGGGGTATGGTCACCCCATAATGGACGTCACTCGAGTGACCATAACAATAATGGACTTAACTGTCACGGCAGCATGACCAACTGTCATGGCAGCATGGCTGTTCCAATTTCCAATCTGTGATTTTTCAAAACGTTTAATTGTTTTGGTGGGCTGTTGGTTGTTCATCTCCAGCACTGCACGGCACCCCACAGCACCACACGGCATCACATGAGTCTGTAAGAAGCGTGAATCGACATCAAAGTCACCCGTGAGTCGCCCGTGAGTTTCTCTGTGTTCCAATGGCTTAGCTAATTCATAGTACTTCTTGAGAGCTCGCTCGCCACTCAAAACCTCCACGGAAGTGATAATTGGTATTTGAGCGTCCTTCAGTTAAATGACACTGGGATATTGAACTTTATTGTCCTCTCTGATATCTAACCATAGGAGTAAAGCCATTAGACTTGCTCCCAATTAAAACCCATGCTGAGAAGGAAGATAAAAAAAAAATGGAAAAAAAATATTTCTGTAAAGGGCAGGTTTTTTTTGGTTGTTGGGATGACTTGATCGGGTTTATGATACGGACCAGGGTTGTCCTTTGTCACGTGATCCGAGGAAGCGGGAAGCCGTCGGAACCATCCGTCATGACGCGGACAGGAACGCAGCGGTGGCGTCACCTGGTGAGACAGTTTGAAAATGATCAAAGTTTCCAACCTGTAGAATTTTTATGTGAAAAACACACTCTGTTACTCTATTGGTTTAAAAGTCAATTGCAATGATAAATATTAACTGGTAATTTTAAATCAATCAGACAATTCCTAATTAACTGAACATAATACATTCCAAAGTCTTTGATACACAAGTTTTTTTTCCCTCCAATATAGCAATTGAGAAATCTTATGTAATTAAGATAATGCAGCTTCTTTCAATTCCACGAGGAAAGTGGTTTTCATTACAAAACTCACTGATGTTCAGAATTTTCTAAATTCTGTGGATTTTTCTCTGAAATCTGACAACTGTATCTCATTGGTTATGCAATTGTTATTAATTGATTTATCTGTCTTCATCTTGATATAGCGTCAAATTTCTCGAAATGCCAAAGAAGTGATTAACTATTCTGTAAATGTATTGTATTGTGGAATGAACCATTGTTAATTAATATACTTTCAATCATAGCTGTATTTATGTGGATTAAATCTTAATATGTGACTGTTCACTATTTAACAATTATGTTCTAAGAAAATGTTTCTATGCAAAAGAGACATTTGTACATTAAATTACTAGGATATATGGTTATTTCTGTGTTTTTTATTTTTTTTATTTTAATTAAATATTTTATTGAAAATATTAATATTTATATTTAAAAACTTTAATTTTAGAGTGTTTAGTGGTGGGTTTGTGATGGGTAGTAGTTAAAGTACCCCGTGCGACTTTCCAACCTTGGTACTTTGTATGAGGCCCAGACAAATTCCCAACTTTCACCCAAACTTAAGAGACAACCTACGTCTCCTAATTCCTTGAATAATTGTGATGGAGGTGATCATTGTACGCGATCTGTTAACAGATGGGATTTAAGCACTGAGTCTAATCCTTCATGCCTGAATTAATCACATTTACTCTTAGTAAGATGGCCTGCTTTGTTTGCGACAATGGCCTCCCGTTTGTCACTGTCTGTCGCGACCACTACGGAACAGAGAACGAGTTCTGATTTGTACGGCAATGTCGATCCGAAATAGCAAGCATTTGAATTTCGACCCCCTTCTTGTGCATCCCCAGTCATCTACAAGTATCCACTTACAAACTGGCATTACTTGTGTTCTTGAGTTTCTTTGTGCCAATAAGAATTTCCAATTTGTCCCTGTCAGGATTCTTTCCAAAGAACTGGTGTTTTCCATGCAGTGGGTCGTTTGTCACAGAAGTAGGGGGGCATTTTCTGTGTTTGACAACACTTGCTATCGGATTGCTCCCTCAAAGTTGTCAAGACTCAATGGGTGAATAGTAATTGATATTTGATAATTGTGACAAAGATTTATTCAAACATGTGTTCGAGTATGCAGGCACATTAAATATTCATTCGAAATTTGATCCATAACCTAAACAAAACTTGACATTGGCTAACTAATGACATTTTTACTGGATATAGTATTGTACAATTGTTCAACAGAGATTTAAGAAAATGTATGAATTTTTTAAGACTACATTCTTACCAGTCATCTTTCATTAGGGACAGACTTTTCTAAAATTTCGTTTTAATATAGGATTGATATATTTCTTACTCACTTTGGAATAACATACATAGTTACTCGTCTTTAAGAGACTACTTGAAAATCATCTCTAACCATTACCATTATTGGAGCGACAGGCATCTAGTGCCAATGTATGAATTCCAAACATGGCATTTCTTGTAAATATTAGCCCACTCGGAATCCAATTGAGATTTGGCTGTGTTCTATTTTATCTTACACTGATCGAAGACTATATTGAATTCTTAGTCTGTTGACTTTGTCTGATCACAAATTGGGCTCCTGTTGCATGGAAAATTTATCGCTATCAAAGCCCGCTGTCGATCTTATTGAACTAGTCACGATCGGTGTTGCTGATCAAATCTTCATTTCCAAACTGACGGGATATTGAATATGATCATTGGTGTGTCTTAATTAGGTAAATATAATGCCACTTCTAGACAATATCACCAACATCAATGGTTCCTTGGTCGGTAGACTGTATTCTGAAGAGATATGTGCAATAGCGAATAACCTATCTTATATTCTGCTGGCACGAATATTGGCCCAGCTTTTCAAACCATGTTACAACGGTCTGTAACATTGAATGATAATTTTATATTTCCACAATAATATCGATCAATTACAGGATCTTTTCATCGAAGAGTAATTTGATAATCAACTAATATAGTATATCAACTACTGTTTCCCGTTCCACAGAACAATCATAGCGCTACGAGGGCCATAACTCCACGATAACGCATACAAGTTACTGGTCTCTTAATGCTACAAGCGTTTCGTGGGATCAGGACCATGAACTGTTACTGTGAACTAATATATATCAATTTTCAACTGAACCTTTGCACTCCCAAAAGATTCCAGACACATGTCCTCATTTTCTAAGGGTGTGGGTGGTGGTAGGATAGCACAGTGATACTACCATGCCGAATTACAAAATCAATGGTTTGGGTTTTAATCCGATATTTTCTGCACAGCTTCTTCTGGAATTGGGATGCAATGTCTGCGAATATACTTTAACCCTCTTCCTGCTGGATTAATAATGTGAACTGCTCTTTATGGCATTTCTGGTTGCCTTCAGAATGGAAAGAGTTTATGGTTCTCCTGTATGAAACGGCATAACTCCATGGTAATTTTAACTCCAATCTTGGCAATGGTGTGGTCTATGAATAAGGGTGGAATACCTTAGAGCTGCAGTCTATAGATCCCAGATCGTCCTTGGTTCGTCAGTACCAGCCATGGTTCATACAGTCTTACCGTAGCTCAGAGGTATTACAGGTTAACCTCCTACTACAACCAGATCAGACTTGGTTCGTCAGTATCAGCCATGGCTAATATAGTCTTTCCGTAGTACAGAGGTATTATAGGTTAACCTCCTACTAAACCAGATCATTATATTACTATAATTATATCATTATAAAACATAAGTCCTGATCATATAGTTCAGTTTCCTTGTATTAATGTAAACATTGTAAATTATTCACTTAGGATTGCATACATAAAATAAAGATTTGAAAATATTCCCACTTTTATGATTAAAGGCATCATATCATAGATATTTATGGTTGTTTTGGACTAGTTCTGAGCTATAACTGCAAAGTGCATTCACTTGACATACATAAAACCATGTGTGTACTTCCAAAAAGCTTTCCACCGCTGTGTGGTTGACAAATCTCCAATGCAACCCCCTCCCCGATAGACTGCCTCTTTAGATCATTCAAATGGGACGTAACTCTAATGTTTGCTCACATTCCTTCTTAGAACAGTGATGCATCAAAGACAAGATAAATAGCGGAACGTTCCCTTATTTAACATAAAATAACATTTGTTTTATAACTATCGAGTGCTGGGGGGTAAGTACATCAGTAAATAAATATTTTTGGGTGAACAAATCATGCGTAATATAGTCTCAGATCGAAATTCGTGTGTCCATTATATAGGTCAATCAACCATGATGTTATGCCTTTAAGTAATTTAAAGTAGATGCGTGTATTCTGGTCAAGTTTGTTATGGCAAAGTAAAATACAAAATATAAAAATACGGAATAGGCAACGGATAATGTACAGGGATTCTCGGTCCGACCAACTCTTCAGGGAAATGGTTTCCATAAGTATTATCTTTGAATAAAGTAATCAATAGTTCCAGTTATGTATTTAATATTTCCCAACATGACTTCCTGATCTAACTTCATACCCTACCACTACATCGCAATCTTCCAACTGTAACTGTAACTGTAACGCAATATTTGCTGCTGAAACATAAAGTCCGGTAATCAGCTGACAACGTAGCATTAATGTTCGCAAGATTCACGCAAGATTTGCTGCTGAAACATAAAGTCCGGTAATCAGCTGGCAATGTAGCATTAACGTTCGCAACATAAACGCAATCTGCTACTTGAACGCATTGTTCGTAACATTAACGCAATGTCTGTTGCTGTAACATGAATCTTGCTAATGCAACACAATGTTGACAACTATTCGCTACTGTAACGCAATGTTTGCGGCAATAATTAATAAACAAAGTTGACAATTGTAACGCAACGATTTCTATAGCGTACAGATGTGTCATCACTCTTTGGAATATTTAGAAATTTCAGAGATGTAATTTTGGTACAATGTCTTCTACTGCTCTGTGTAATGATACACTATTTATATTTGTTTTTAATTGGTTTTAGAGCCGCTTTCAGGATTGCTTCGCTTCTATCACGGCTTGTCAGGAAGCCTGCAACATATGTAGGGCAGAATGTTGCAGTAAACCTGCGAGCACCGGCTGGTAGTGATGTACCAAGGAGGAGCACGTACACCGATGCACTGGGGAATTACAAGTACAATGTATGTACTGAACATCTTTAACTCCCACACAGGTCAGAGGGATGTAATATGGACAGAAATAGCTTGATGAACTATCTTGAGCGATAAAGTCCTGTAGACGGTTTCAAGCTATGATTCAGACATAGATAGAAAACACCGGCAGGTAGACTCTGCGAATCCTCTACCAGAACATAGACAGGAAACCCAGATGTAACTTGAGAACATTAATGTTGTCTATCCACACAGTGTCTCTCTGTGTCTCTATGTCTGTCTCCATATCACCCTCTCTCCAACTCTCTCTCTCTCTCTCTCTCTCTCTCTCTCTCTCTCTATATATATATATATATATATATATATATATATATATATA
>JAUTBZ010140162.1:0-12913 GCA_032361785.1 Lepetodrilus galriftensis | reverse complement strand
TTGCTCTTTTCTACCAATACCATTCATATTTGAACATTTTTTTTTGCTAATAACGTTCTAAAAAATGCTAAACTAGCGATTAGAAGAAACATGTCCTGGCACTGGAGATGTCCTTTAACTCTCTATCTGTTGGATTACAGATAGGCACATCTCTTTGAAGCATCTCCGGTTGCCTCCAGTATGGAGAGGGTTAAAACAAAAACAAAAATATTTTTTTACATGCTTGCTTTTATTTTTGGAGACATACGGGTAACCTTTTAGTTTTGAAATTATCTGTTTTATGCAATGTTACTGTTTAAATTTTTATTTATTTAAAAGGTTACTTAATAAACTCATATCAGTGTTGATCCTAGGATCATACACATTCAGGATCACTGCAAGTTAATTAGTTCAAAAATGAGAATCATATGGTTTCAGTTCAACCACCAGAAGGTTGTATCGGTACTGTTGTATCTATGGCAACTAACCATAACAACAAGAGAAGAAAACAGAGACATGTCTATATATCATATCCACTGACATAAAACACAAATCTTTAATCATACCAAGAAATATTGTTCTGGTATTACCTTACGATTAATGTCGGCTAAAGTAATATATTAATTATTATATATATGATTGATGCCTAGAATCTAATCTACAGTGGTGACTGTACCGTACAGCTGATAGTAATTAATATATTGAAGTATGTTTGTCATATGGATTTATCCACTATTGACCAAAGATGAAAATAGTTGTTTGATTTAATACTAGTACTCAAATGGTACTAATTCGTAATACAGTAGTTCCTTTCTTGTGGGGCCACAGTATTTTATTTTGTAGATCCATATGAACATTGACAATGAATATTTTGTTATTCTCGATTGTTATGTTTAGGATAAAATGTACTTGTTTTTGTCAATGTTTTAATATCGCTGTAAAAGTTGTATGGAAAATACACTTATATGTTGTATATCATATTTATGCTGTTTTTACTACAACGGCAAAATATATTTGAAAAAAAATAATAATCAGCTGACCAATATTGTTCTGATAACTAAATCGAAATATGTAGCTATTTTTTAAATCTGAGCATGTTGAGAAGTATTTATTACAGTGTAAGCTCATCTATAATTTAGAGTAGGTGCCGGTGGTAGCGCAATTATAGAACATTGGTCGTGTGAGCCTGGCATCAATGTTCACGGAAGTTACTTTTCTGATAGGAGGCACTGTCTGTAGAGTAGCAGTTATCATTATTCGTCTGTCTGTCAGTACCAGCCGGTGCACGCAGGTTTACTGCACAGTTAGCACTACGGATGATGTCGGTTTCCTCATGCCTTAAATTTATAAGCTGTGATATAAGTGAAAGAATCTTGAAAACCGCTTTAAACGCCAATTCAAAACAAAAAACAAACAAAAAAGAAATAGAAATGGCACAAAATCATGAAAATAATGACACTTTGACACACAACTCGTAGAACGCCTAGACTTTGTTGCCAATGTTTACATTAATACTAACGGTATGGTGTTTTTTCCAGAGTACCTGTGTCCCCCAGAAGCCAACGTCTATGGAATTGACTTCACCAGGTTCAAGCTCCGAGACATGGAGTCCAACACAGTGTTGTTTGAAGTCGCCAAACCTCCGCCACCAGGTGAGAGAATGTCTACGTGTATGGCTACCAATAGGCAGTGTTTGAAACTACGGTACTGCTGGTCCACTGGCCAAGGCCATTCCTCCCAATGCTAAAGGCATCCTAAGGGCCAGTAGAAATTCATGTTTTTTGTGAACATTTGTTATTTGTATCATTATTCGGGCCAGTAAGTTTTAAAGGTAAGTTTCTGTCGCTGCTCGCAATGCAGTACACATATCATTATACATTGTATTGTGGTGTACTGGTGACTTGGTCTGTTACTGTATCTATTGGTAATTTAGAATGTGTGCTGTGTGTTACACTATGTAACTGTGTGTGTGTGTCTGTGTGTGTTACAGAGGATGTGTGCTGTGTGTTACACTATGTAACTGTGTGTGTGTGTGTGTGTCTGTGTGGGTTACAGAGGATGTGTGCTGTGTGTTACACAATGTAACTGTGTGTGTGTGTTACAGAGGAGAACGAGGAGCCGGAGATAGACATGGAGGACGCGGATCCCAACGCCGGAAGATTCGTCAGATACCAGTTCACACCGCAGTTCCTCAAGCTCCGCACAGTTGGCGCCACGTACGTACAAACAGACGCCGCCACTCGATATGTGGTGCTGTTAGAGATGGACTCTCACGGTGCGGTTTGTAGCAGCGTCTTGTAGTATCAATGCATGAGAACAATCGAATACGTCATGATCAACACGTCAATTCGATTGTTCTCGTGCATCGATAATACAAGTTTTTGCTACAAATCACACTGTGAGAGTCCACATTATGGTTTTGTCGGGCCGGGTGGTAGCACAATGGTAGGACATTGGACTTCAGAGCCAAAGGCCCCAGGTTCAAATCCCGTCCCAGATGAGCTGGACCAATGGTCGTAAAGTAACCTTTCTGACACGATCATTGTCTATAGAGTGGAAATGCAGTTATCATCCTTGGTCTGTCGGTACCAGCCGGTGCGTGCAGGTTTACTACAACGTACATCATCGCAAATGGGTGTAAGATTCCCGCAGCGACGTTAAGCTCCATATTCACTCACTCACTGCAACATTCAGTGCCACGGATGTTGCAGGTTTCCTCCTGCCCTAAGCTGACAAGCTGTGATATAAGTGAAAGAATCTTGAAAGCAGCTCTTGTAGGTGGCTCTTGTATGCAACTCCCTGAGCAAAGTACCACACTAGTAACATTTTATTGTTGAAAGTTCCATTTGCATATGGGTGGCAGATTCCCACTGACGTTAAGCAATAAATCACACACTTAATTGAACGTTTCATATGCATCAACTTTAGAATAGTTTTCGTCAAGTAGTAACATTTGTAGAGGTGTTTATTGATGGTGGTTATTTCACATGGATTCATGTTTATTGTTTTCAGAGTAGAATTTGTTGTTGGGGACAAACCCGTGAACAAGTTCCGCATGATTGAGAAACATTACTTCCGGGAGAAGATGCTGAAGTGCTTCGACTTTGAATTTGGTTTCTGTATTCCACACAGTCGTAACACAGTGGAGCATATATACGAGTTCCCCAGCCTCTCAGACGATGAAAGTAAGCCACCTAGCCCTAGCCCTAGTTATATGAGAATTTTCTACAGGTTATGGGTGTAACATTACCACTGCGACATTAAGCACTAGTTCATTCAATCTGCAGATTTCCAGGAATTTCTTTTCATTTGGATCGTTTCTGTAAACGATAGAATAATGCGCAAGAAAAATGAGTGGCGGAAGTGGATGTCTGCTTTTCAAGTCTATGCATGGATCTTGGTTACCTTGATTCATTGTATATGTGTCAATTCAATTTTCCTCTTTACTATAGTTTGGTCTGAAATGCATTGATTTTAGTAGATTATCTCAGTAAATACTTTATGGAATGACAAACAAAGAAAACTTCTATTTCGTTTTGTGTATGCACTAAAATTTTATATTTAAATTTCTTTTTACACCACTAAAAAAAATCTGTTTAGTGATCACTAAGTATTTTGAGTAAGTATTTGTTTATGCAGAGGGGTGACGTCTGAAAGAAATGGCAAAAAGGATCAATTTACATATGCTGATGTTCTTCACACACCTACACATGACTATTGAACTTTTGAATCTTTCATAAGCACAAAATCGTCACAAATGGATGACAGATTCCCGCAGCGACGATAAGCTCCATATTCATTCGCACAAAAAATCATTCTAAATATGGTGTTATTTTTATTTCAGTCCAAGACATGATCGACCATCCATATGACACGCGATCCGACAGTTTCTACTTCGTTGAGGAGAAGCTTATCATGCACAACAAGGCAGACTACGCCTACAATGGCGGCATCTAGCGATTCCGGGTCACACTGACATCAATTTGGGGGTCTAAGAGACAAGTCAGACATTCTGTCAGCAACTGAAATTGGAGATTCACAACGTGGTTAACTGTTTAACTGCTAGCACTGCATTACACTGCAGTGTATGTCTGGAGAATTTGCATATTAACTATATTTTGATGTCATGTGTGCGATGGGAAAAACTGGTAGTTTTGTGAATCTCAGGAGAGCGAGAAAGGTTTATCGTAAGATCTATTGAGCAATTTAACGATTATTTAATTTAGCAATTATTAACTAGTCATAATTTCTTTGTTGCATGGAATCGTGCAAGTTACACACATACCAGGTTCTGTTCTACGGAACAATTCTATCGCTATGCGAGTTATATATTAATATACATATAAAGAGAGTTACAACTCGCATAGAGATATGATCTTTCTATGAAACAAGATCCTGGTATTTGTCCATTAGTAGATGGTTAAAACTCGGAACCCCAAATTACGAAATATTTTTGAGTACGTCTACGGACTCAAAAAGGTTTTGTTCACAAATCTCCATACAAAATTTGAGCTTGAGCATGAAATCGTAATCAAAATGTTTGGTAATGTCAGGGCCTGTTCCCTATTGATTATAAATAATTTATATCCGAAAAGGCTACACGAATGTAAACAAGCATTTATATGAGTTGATGCAGTCTCCCTGCCTTGTAAGTTGCGTGACTGTCAATGTATCAAAATTATCTGTCACTTGTTATGCCAGGTGGCTGTCAAATATTTCCAGTCTCTCCGTATACACGATCATTTGTACGGTCGACTTAGGGAGACAGTACTTATAAATATAGTCTATTGTGTCCTCGTGTACTTGTGTATCGTCATCTCATGTATTAAGTTTCATTCCTATCTGGATTTTGTTTTTTTGTTCTACCTCATCATTTTGCATGACATGTTGACAAGAATTATTCACGGAGAAAAAGCAATATACTATTGAAGCATGTTGACACATCAGTGTCGTGACAAGCTACAACTTGCGTGTCAAATTTACATTGTGTGCATGGCAGTAATGCTTTTACTAGAGTTCCAGGGCCGGTTGTTTGAAGCCCGGTTATCTTAACGTGCAGTTAAGCTTGTACTGTAACCTATGGAGACCGCTACTTTAACGACCCGTTAAGTTTTAACCTGGCTTCAAACAACCGGCCCATGTTTTAAGCAATAATAATGTTTAGTACTGGTGAAAATAATACTTTCGTTAATGTAATTTTGTCATACTATAATTTAGATGATCGAAATATATATCAATCCACTACTACAATAACAATAATAATAATAAATAAATAAATATTTGTATGGCGCAAGAAAACATTTAAATTATCTCTATAAAATGTGTTAAATTGCTATGTAAATAAAATATGTAAAAGTATTACTCAATTATAATATAGTATAGTACACTATGACCATATTTTATTAACAAGTAGTTTTTTCACATTTTATTATCGTCATTATTTCAGATTCCTTGTGCTTACAAAATACAAAGCCACATATTTTTCAACAATGTAAATATCTGTGGATTTACATCGATATTTTGCATATCGACGTAATTTAGATTCTATATTACAGTAAGTTAATTCATGTGCTGTTTTTAAAACTGCTCCCATCATCGTCATCAACCACCCCCACCCCACCCCACCCACTGTCAAGAAATCCACACATGTGTCCCTCTCAACAGAACGATCATAGCGCTTGCTACAAGAGTCTTATCTCCTCTACATTAACATCGAGTTACGACTCTCGTAGCCCTACGATCGTTCTGGGGAGCAAGGGTCCTACATTTTACTAACAAACCCAGACACAGCCCCTGTTTACGGTGTAGTAGATCTTCTTTCTTTTTTAACAGTAGTGCCATATCTTAATCTCGCTCCTGGCAGTGGTATGTTACTCGTCTTCTGTCGTCACATCGTTTCCTGTTGATGCCATTTGACTTCATCATCATATGTGTGTGTGTGTGTGTGTGTGCATGATAAATATTGATTATTTATTTCTATGTTTTCTAAAATCTCTTGTTTTTATTCATGTGTTGATGCAGGTGTTTCTTCAACATTCCATATTTCCTGACATTATCAAGAACACTTACACATGGGTTATACCTCTTTCCTCTTTTTGTTACATTTTCTCGATTTATTCTTTATTTTGATTTTCTCGAATGAAAGAGCATGAGTACATGTACGAAAACAATGTATTTCGCTCTTAATGTTTTTAATTCCATTATGCATATGTCGTCAAATTTTAAAATCGAAAAGCTGGTTTATTTTTTAATCAAAGGTTTATGTTTGAAATATATTTTGTTCTTGACGTGTATTTAATGGATTTACGAATACATGTATGCCGCATTTTGTCTTATGATCATCACAAATGGGTGAAAGATTCCTGCAGCGATGTTAATCTCCATATTCACTCATTGTCTTATGATTATTGTGGTATGATCTGTGAAGAGGAGGATGAAAATTGTAGTTTTTCTTATTTCTCACAGACAGATGTGTGTGAGAGAAAAAGTGTTTTAATTAATGCTACAGTGTTCAAGTTATCATCTAGGCTAGGCATCCTATTTATCACTAGCATTTCTCTCTGGGTTAGGCATCTTGACAATCAATGGTCAATATTTCAAAACGTACATTCTCAGGATATTAACTGACTTTCCTCAAAGCTCAAGGTCTGCGTTTCTCGAAACTGTCGTACCAGTAGTCTGGGCCTAAATCGGAGCTTATGTTTCGTTAAAAGAACATACAACCCTTAATGTAGGTCCGGACTGCACTACGACCCTTTCAAGAAAGCTAAGACCATGGGCCTGTTCCACAGAATTGTTGAATTACGACGATACTTGTATTTCAATGTAGGTAGTGGGAGTTACGACTCGAGAGTCCTTGGGGGAAGTTATATCGTTCGTAGTACTATGACCATTCTGTGGAACGGGAGCCAGATATGTTTTAAATAATTAATATAAAATTGGTGCATACAACTTTTGTCTTTGATAATAAACAAAATTTGAATTTTTGTTTACTGAAGTCTGACTGTATGACAATACGGGCCTCCGTTCCGCAGAACAATTGTAGCGCCACGACAGTCGTAACTTGATCTATTTATAGGAGTTTAGAATCTCGTAGCGCTGTGGTCGTTCCGTGAAATGTTGACCCACGACTATTGCAAACTGCTCATGTAGTAACATTGGAATCTTTTCTGTGTGTAAGTGAGTAATCATCGCTTGGAGACACAATACCCAGTCACTCTATGATGAGTGTGTGTAATATGCAACTGATTAGTGATTAGTGCATATTGTGCTGTACGCATTCTGCTCAAAGTGTTGTGATCATTTTATGTAAACTACGTCGCATCTCAATCTGTGGTCATTCTGGGTTAAAACTGATCGTGCTAATATTGGGCAACTATTATTGCCTTTAATGGTTAGGTAATTTAACCCTCTCCCTTCTGAATTGGGCACAGGTATCGCCCTGTAGGGCTTCTCCGGTTGCCTTCAGCATTGCAAGGGTTAAATAATACACGAGATTTGACGAGACCGAAAATATTGTTCTTTGGACTTTTAATTAGTAATTTAATGGAACGCGCCATCAATGTTCGCTAAAGTTATGATATTGATAGGATGCACTGTCTGTAAAGGGGTAATGCAGTCCCTGATTTGTCAGTACCAGCCAGTGCTCGCCAGTTTACTGTAACATTCAGTGATATTGATGTAACTGGCGTCTTCATGCTCAAGCCGTGACAAGTGAAAAAGAATCTTGAAAGCGGCTCGCCAATTTAAATAATGTATAAATTAAATTAACCCTCTCTCTGTTGAATGCAACCTGAGACCGTATACTTGGCAGATATTGTGATTAATCCAAAACGGAGATGGTTAATCGTGATCTTTTTATCCGATACAGCACTGTTCAGTCGTAGAGACAAGTATCCTAAAGAGGCGCAATCAAAAGAGCCAATATCTCCCGTTTTAGTGGCGGAGAAGACATGGGCAGGGATTACTGGGGTCTCGTTAAATTATCTCATAATCTGAGCGTACTACAGCATGTGTGGATTGATTATCAAGATGTGCCTTCAGCAGAGTCTGTTCAGTAGCGTTGCCGTTTTGTGTGTATATCGTACACCTACATAATGTTAAAGTTCTATGTTATGTCTGTGTTAGTCAGCTATTCTGAAGATTTGAAAGATGTGTACGTATACGTGGATTTGCATTGCGCTTTTTCTTTGTTGATTATGCTAAACTGGTATTGAACACTTGTTAGTCATTCAGATAATGCTGTGTGATTTGTTAAAACGCATAATATTAAATTTAATTCTTTCTGTTAGTTGTAGTTATCAAGTGTATTACATTCAAATTTGCTTCGATTCATCAGGACAAAGAAATCAACTTTTCTTGATACAGTAGGTAAATTTCAGACGGTAAATCTTATGTTTATTACTTAAAACAGCTGAGATCCTTCCGCGGATCTGCAGGATTTTGAGGCTTCGGGGTCGATCTTGTAATCGTCGCAAATGTGTGAAAGATTCCCGCGGTGACGTTGAACTCCATAATTCACTCGCTCACTTGATCTCGTAAACCTGGCCGTGGCCTGCGATCCCTGGATCTTGGCTGTTTGCTCTGAAAACACAATTTTCCATTCTCATCCCTGTGTGAAGTCGTCGCAAATAGGTGAAAAAATCCCACAGCGATGTTGAACTAGGTGAACAATTCCTGCAGCGATGTTAAACTCCATATTCATTCACTCACCCTGTGCGAAGATGGTCTAATCTATGTGTATTAAGTACTTTTTCGTAACATTTAGCAACATTCATACAAAATGTGTATATGGTGCCTTCATTAAATTTGAACGTCATTCCTCTTTAAAATTTGTGGACCAAATAAACTAACAACATTGCTAAATTTTCAATGAAATTATAATTGAATTTCATCTAGTGACAAGAAATCCTATCCTTGTAAAGAATAATGCCGTCTTTTGTCGTCCCACATTCTCACTGCTACTGTGCTAGAAAGATGTAGGTGATCCAGGCATATTCACAGCATGCACCTAGGACAGTTTTGCTATTCTTATGCATTCGATACTATTGAAATCCCATTCCATATGCACTAAATTGTTTTCACAGATGTCCGTCCATTCAAGTGAAAGTTTTAGTGATAACCCTCAAGTGCTTGTAGAGTACTAGTCATGTTTGTCGAAAACATTGGATGCAGGTATTTTTCTTCTCTTTTTTTTTAACATTTTGGAAAAATCTACGATTATCCAAAGGGATAAAAAAATAAAATTAAAAATATTAACAAAAAAAAAAGATTGCTTCTAATGTTTTTGACAAGGACTGGTAGCTTACCATCCTGCCAATGCATCTTTTACTGGTCAGTTTGCTTGTAGTAAGTTGTCAGGATAATATTATCTCCAACTTGCTGGACTTTGTTGGACTCTCGCAAGCTGTCACGGCATCTCAATCTGCTGATACACGTTTGCTTATTGTGTGGAAAAACAATGACAAATAAAAGTTAGATTCTATGTTCCAAGGTATTCCCAATCGAAGACTCATACATTCAGGTAAAATGTGTTTGACCATGAAATATGTCAACAAATCGCAATTGTATTCCTTTTAACCCTCTCCCTGCTGGAATAGACGCAGGTCCTGCTCTTTAGGGCATCTCCGGTTGCCTCCAGCATGGAGAGTTGAAACATTGTGTTTAATTATATAGTTTTAAGCCAGATTTGATGGTTGCTCAGTCATTTTGCCCAAATATATACTAAATAATGTGTGTAGCACCGTCATCTTTATAGTCCTGTAACTAAAGTGTATAATGACAAAATGTTGTCAATGTATTATTAATATTTTTTTCAATTTCTTTTTGGACCCAATGTATACAAATTTCTGGTTCAGGTATCAGTGTTTTGTACATTGAATACAACTCACAGTAAGTATAATATATGTATTGAGGCCTTGCACGGAACAATCGTCGGGTGGCAGAAAACGGTTTGGGTGGCAGAAAACAATGTAATGACGTGAGCAACGGCTGAAAATCCCATTCTCTTGCCACCCAGAATGCTGTGTAACGTATTGATTGACGTCACATGCAAGGTCTCAATTGCTTACTCACACATTCTCATGTCAGTCTAGTTATGTCTGTGAAGTGACGATCAAATGATCTCTGCAAAAATAATTCCCCCTGATTCAATAATGCTTTCCATCAGTTTGTATGCTCGTTTGTTCGTCGTAGAAACAAGGATCATCTCAACATTTTATTGCGCTAAATTTACCGTTCATTCAGTGTGAACATGTTCAGTGTACTGTTCATCTCGTCATTCTCTTCTCGTTGATGTATATATTTGAAATATTTATGCCATTCTTTTAGTTCTCGATACTCAATATGCATAGTATTTGACATAACACAGAGAGAAAAAAGTACTTAGTAGTCTATTTTGAAAATATTTGTTAAATAATAAACATCACATCATTTAGGTCTCAGTAAACAGGTACCGGTAGTGCCCTCACATTTTTGAACTGTACCAGTAATATGTTCTGAATATCCCTTAGTGGGTTTCACAGGAATGACTTGCAGGGGATAGAAAGAATATGAACGTAAAGTTCTGGCATTTCCGTTAACCCTCTCCCTGCTGGATTAGGCACAGGTACCACCCTTTAGGGCATCTCCAGTTGCCTCCAGCATGGAGAAGGTTAATACAAGTCTATGAGTAATTAGGGTAGACATGGTATCTGGAAAACAGTTTTAAAATACATTTATAGTTTGGCATGAAATGCATTAACATCCCTATTTGGTAGATTCTCGGTAAATATTTTATGGAATGAGAGACGAAAACAATCCGTTGTTTTGTTCTACCATTATTGCATTTCATGCCAAACTATAATAGTCTGTATCATTTATAATACTGTCAATAATGCAATGTCTAACATACGTAGTCACTAGTACGATAGACAAAAACATTTTCACTGTATTATTGATGATAAAATATAGTAAACGAAAATCCCACGTGTCGTGAAAATGTTTTAGCCTGGCAAAAGAAAACAAAATGTTTAATAGAAAAAAAATATATTAGATTTGGACATGTTTCAACTAGCTGGTCGATCGGCCATGTCTTCATGGGTTTCATGGTCACAACAATCTTGTGTTGAAGTTCCAATCTGTACATTGTCTGACATATCTGTCGTCATTGTGACGTTTTATTGCAGCTTTATTTGCAAATTAAAATGTGAGAATTATGTGCCGTGTTGGATTTTATTTTTTATTGGGGTTTCGAATATTCCAATATTATTATTGTACTCATGCATATCATGACTTGCATATCATGACTTGCATATCATAACTTGCAAGTTTATTGCTGGAGGAAACCAGAAGCACATACATTTACTACTAAAAAAGAATATATTTAACATATTTTTCAAGATTCTTTCACTTATATAGCAGCTTGTCAGTTTAGATGCTAGGTTATGAGGAAACTCCACAACATCCTGCGTGAACCGGCTGGTACTGGTGCCAAGGATGATAACTGTATTGCCACTGAATTGTTGTTTTACCGAAGTCCCAACATTGTGCTTCCACCTGCCTCTCACATCCTATCACTGGTATCACTGGTAACATTAACAACTTCATATCACTGGTAACATGACCAAAACACACAACATTTGATAAACATCTTTTATCCTATTATTAGTGAATATGGACAATATACACATGATACAGTTACAGATATTACACGATTCCACTTGTATGACTTCACTGTACAGTGAATAATGTTCATGTTGTAAACTTCAAAGAGAATGCCTTGTATCCGAAATTGGTGCAAACATCGATCAGCGCACTGCTCCCGCCTGTGGTGAGAACCTGGGAAATAAAAAATACATATCAATCAATATTAGTAGTAATTATAGTGAGTGGCTACAGGAATACTTGCTTACGCTGTTTGCTAATTAATCCGAGAAGTATTGTCTAGTATGTAATTGATTCATTTAAAAGTTCAAATAAGTTTGAAACTTCAAACCAATTATTTATTTTCACAATATTTGCAATGTAAATGTCTTTACATACAATGAATGATCTATAGTAATAATTTATTTATTATTTAATTATTTTTTGTGTGCAAACATACCAATGCTTCATCAATTCTGAAAATGCTATCGTGGAATTGGATTTTCAAAACTGGTCATAACTAGTAAATGGTGATTTTTTTAGGATAATATAACATTGTTATTAACAACTGTGACAATACATGGGTGCATTAAATAACTGCTTAGTAGCCACTGTTTTAATAATAATAATATGCGCATCTATATTTCGCCAAATCTATGCTTCAGAAGCATGCTCATAGCACTAAATTATTACCCCAGTCAATGGATCAATGTGCACTCATTTCACCTTCTCAACTCCCTGGGGTGTTTGCGATATTTCCGACCATTCACTACTAATGAATGCATCCCTATTCCCAAGACAATGAAATGTTTTTGAGTACGTTTCATGCTGAGCTCACAAGTTTTATTCATAAATCCACATGAAAAATTTGAGCTTGAGCACGACATCGTACTCAAAACGTTTTGTAATCTTGGGGCCTGGTTTACCAAGTTAACATTATTACGGTACTATCAAATATTTATCATAAATGGGGTTTATAGCCACTTTCAAAAACAAATATTACAACACATAGATGAATTCCTGGCACCAAGATTACGAAACATTTTCAAATACGATCTCGTACTCAACTCAAGGTTTGAACAAAAAAATCCCAGGTAAAACTTGAGCTTGAGCATGACATCGTACTCAAAACATTTCATAATCTCGGGCCTGGCCCCGAGATTATGAAACTTTCTGAGTACGATTCCACCAGGCCCGAGATTATGAAACTTTCTGAGTACGATTCCATACTCCTAAGAATTTAGTTCATAAAACGTCATGTGACGTCATAACCTGAGTATGCTGTGTGAGTAGGGTTATGACGTCACATGAC
>JAUTBZ010140151.1:0-12913 GCA_032361785.1 Lepetodrilus galriftensis | reverse complement strand
TGGAGAGACTCGAACTCTCACACCTTGCGGCACTAGATCCTAAGTCTAGCGTGTCTACCAATTCCACCACACTCGCATATTACTATTATGTGTCTACCTCCCGAAACTTCGGGACCACCACACTCGCAACTATTTACTGCGTATTTTTAGTAAATGGATTGCAAATATACTAATAACTCTAAAACAGCAAAGCATTACCCTTTATTTTTATTAATTTTGAAACTCAATATTAAATAGTAAAAAATGAAAGATATTAAAACCTACGTTCAAGAAAATAAAGATCGTTTTATTAACGAATTAATAGAACTCTTAAAAATACCATCTATTAGTGCAGATGCAAATTATAAAGATGATGTTATCAAAACGGCTGATGCTGTAAAGAAATCACTCGAAAAAGCAGGTTGCGATAAAGTAGAAATTTGCGAAACTCCTGGTTATCCTGTTGTTTATGGAGAAAAAATCATTAATAAAAATTTACCGACTGTTTTAGTTTATGGGCATTATGATGTACAACCTGCAGATCCTATAGAACTTTGGGATTCGCCTCCTTTTGAACCTGTAATTAAAAAAACTCCTATTCACCCAGAAGGTGCAATTTTTGCTCGTGGTGCTTGCGATGATAAAGGACAAATGTTTATGCATGTAAAGGCATTTGAATACATGGTTGTAAACAATAACCTACCTTGTAATGTAAAATTTATGATTGAAGGTGAAGAAGAAGTTGGTTCACCAAGTTTAGAATGGTTTGTAAAACGAAATCAAGATAAATTAGCCAATGACGTTATTTTAATTAGCGATACTGGTATGATTAGTAATTCACAACCATCAATTACTACAGGTTTACGTGGTTTGAGTTATGTTGAAGTTGAGGTTATGGGTCCAAATAGAGATTTACATTCTGGTTTATATGGTGGAGCGGTTGCAAACCCAATAAATATTTTAACGAAGATGATTGCCTCGTTACACGATGAAAACAATCATATAACGATACCTCAGTTTTATGATAAAGTACTAGAATTAACTAACGAAGAACGTGCTGAAATGGCAAAAGCACCATTCTCTTTAGACGATTATAAAAAAGCGTTAAATATTGCAGATGTTTACGGTGAAAAAGGATATACTACAAACGAAAGAAACTCAATTAGACCAACTTTAGATGTAAACGGAATTTGGGGAGGATATACTGGTGAAGGAGCAAAAACAGTAATTGCTTCTAAGGCATTTGCAAAAATATCAATGCGTTTGGTACCTAATCAAACACCAGATGAAATTACCGAATTGTTTCAAAAACATTTTGAAAATATTGCTCCAAAATCGGTTACGGTTAAAGTAACACCTCATCATGGTGGTTTTCCGTATGTTACGCCAATTGATAATATTGCATATAAAGCAGCCAATAAAGCCTACACAGAAACTTTTGGTAAACCAGCAATACCACAACGAAGTGGTGGAAGCATACCAATAGTTGCCTTATTTGAAAACGAATTAAAAAGTAAATCTATATTAATGGGCTTTGGATTAGATAGTGATGCTATCCATTCTCCAAACGAACATTATGGTATTTTTAATTACTTAAAAGGTATTGAAACAATTCCGTTGTTTTATAAGTATTTTGTGGAGATGAGTTAATTTTCGGTTTTATTAACTTAAAGGTTTTATCCTCATATTAATTGGTAAATAAGAATTTATCACTTGTCATTTCGATAGGAAAGAGGAACGAATGATGAGAAATCTCTTAAAAAATACGCTATTAAGATTTCTCGTCACACTTTCAGACATTATCCATTAAAATAAGGGTAGAACCACTCAAAGAAATGTTTATAGAATACTTGAGTTTAATTTTTAAGATTTTTCAAAAAATCAACTCTTCGGTTACGAGAAACAGGTACTTTTATATTGTTTTGTAAAACTACATAACCTTCGTTTAAATATTTTTCGATGTGATTTGTATTGATTAGATGTGATTTATGAACTAGGTAAAAACCATTGTTTTCTAAGAGTTTGTTAAAGTGACCTATGCTATTTGAACTTAACATTGGTTTAGCGTCTTTTAAGTGAATTTTAGTATAACCTCCATCACCTTCACAATGCAAAATATCTTCAATTTTAATAAATTCTAATCCTTGTACAGATGGTATTACAATTTTTTTATTTGAGTTTTTTGAAATTCCTAAATTTTCAATAAGTTGTTTGTTTTTTAATAATGACGATTTATTTTCTATGTTCTTTGCGGCATTGTTTACAGCACTTATTAAATCTTGGTTATCAATTGGTTTTACTAAATAGCCAATAGCACAATGATTAATTGCCTTAATAGCATAATCGTCAAAAGCGGTTGCAAATATTATTTCAAAATCTGGGTTTTCAAACTTTTTTAAGACTTCAAATCCGTTTATTTCAGGCATAGCAATATCTAGAAATAATAATTGAGGTTTTAATTTTTTTATATTTTTTATACCATCTACAGGATCTTGCGTCTCATAAATAACGTTAATATTTGGACAATAACGTTTCAATTTATTTTTAAGAATTGCTATTGCTTTTCTTTCGTCGTCTATTATTATTGCAGTGATATTCATCTGTTTATTTTTTAGTTGTCATCTATGTAAATGTAACCCTTTTCTTTAATAATAAAATAATGCAAACTAGAATAATTGTTTAAAAATAAGTTTTACTTCTGTACCTGTCTGTTTTTTATTTGCTGATCTATCATTAATGGTATAATCAATATCCCAGTTTTCACTTTCTTTTAAAAGCATTAATCTTTCTTCTAATACAGTGCCAGAATGTGTGGTTTTATTATTAGAAATGGTTTTATTAATTTTACTTGCTTTGTTAATACCAATACCATCATCAGTAATAATAACCGTATAAGAATTTTTATCTATTTTTTGAAATTCTAACGTTATCAAACCACCACCTCTTTTATGAAAAATACCATGGTTAATAGCGTTTTCTACAATGGGTTGTAACATCATAGATGGGATTTCTTCTTCTTCAATATCTAAATTTTTATCAATAATAAATTGATAATTTAATTTTTCTTCAAAACGAAGTTTCTCTATTTGTAAATAGTTTTTTAATAGTGTAATTTCTTGTGTTAATGTTATTTTTTGTTTTCTAGAATAATCAAAAAACAGACGCATTAATTTTGAAAATTTAGTAAGGTAATTTTCTGAAGTTTCTACATCATTCTGTTGAATATAATACTGAATAGCATTTAAAGAATTATGTACAAAATGTGGATTTAATTGACTTCGTAAAGCATTTAACTCTATGTTATGTAATTTTTGTTGATGATTTAATTCTTTTTCTAATTGGTCTTGTATGAGTTTGTTTTTTCGGTTTACAAAAATACCAAACAAAATAACTACCGCTACTATAATGATAATTGCAACAATAGATAAAATTATTAAAATAAAACTTATATTTTCTTTTGGCATAAAAACGCTTTTATAAAACAACCGTATAATAGAATGTTTAAAATAGAATTAATTAATTGAATGTAAATTGCATTATTAGAACCCTTAAAGTTTAATGAAAAATAAATAGGTAAAAACCCTACATGATATATTAACAACCCTGTAGAAATCCAAAATTCGGGTAATTTAGTAAAGTTTACTACTTCTTTTTTTTGCAATAAAGAAGAAAAATAAGTGTAAACTAATATTAGTATGATAATTGTCCCAGTATAGAAGTTAATATTTAATGGTCTAAAAAATCCTTCTGAGAATAGACTAATAAAAAGAAAAATAAAATAAATTAAAAATAATACCTTTATTTTTTTTTTGTTTAAAATTCTATAAAACCAAAATAAGAAAAATATATAAGTAACAATATCATAAATATTATAAATAAAATAATTTTTAAAATCTGTATATTGTCTAACCAAATTTGCACTAACCTCTATGCCAATAAAAACAAAAATAAGGTAGTATAAAAAATAACGTAATGATGTGTTTTTTAAATTTTTACGTTTAATAAAAGCAATTAACAATGTAGTGCCTTGAACTAAATATAAAATTGTTTTAAAAAAAATTATCATTTTAAAAATGTATTGTTGCTAAAATAAGAAATATCTGCCTTTCAGCAGATTATTTCTTGTTTTAAAATATTATTATTATTTTATGCCTCCATCACCATTGTTTCCTATATCACCTCTATTGTATAATAGAGAAGAACTTTTATCACTATTTAAAGCATTAAAAACAGTTGCATTAACATTATTAGAATGTACTGGTGCAAAAAACATGGTTGTTTTTGGTAAATCGTTTTCGTCTTTTTTTGCTGCTAGATAAATTCTTAATCCTAAATCTTTTAAATCATTTTCTGCTGCAAATTGTTCTACTTTTTTAATATATAATTTTAGATCTTCTAAGTCAAACGTTACATGGTTACTGTCAACTGTTGCACTATTATTCTTTTTCTTTAGACCGTCATTTATCATTATATATTGATTGTCTAAAAATAGTTTTCTCATTTCTTTTACTTCATTAACAGTTACTGTTCCTTTGGGTAAAATTTGTTTTATTATTGTTTTCATAATTTGTATTTTTTAATATTATTTTATTTGTTACATCTATATATCAAAACTGTTTTAAAATTGTTACCCTGTTTTTAAGATTATTATTTTAATCTCTTAAAATATCAACTCCAACATATAGAGTATGTGCAGTTGTACTACCAACTTCATAATAATTACCACTAATATCAAATTGAATATTATCAGATATATTACTACCAAAAGCGGTATAATTAACAACTAAACTGTTTAAAGAGTTTGTATCATCAAAATTAATACCTGCAATTTTTAAAAAATGACCTATAGATGGGCTTAATGTTTCTGATGATGGAACATTAACTACAAAAGGGCTAATATTACTAAATGGAAATAGCATTTCAAACTTGTTTAAACTTGTGTCTTCGGATGTAATTCTAAAAATATTTGAAGAACCTGTTGTTGATGGAAGCGGATAATCTTTTGCTATTATATTAGTAGAATAAGTTGTTAAATTACCGTCTATATAAATGTCTATAAATTCGGTTGCTCTTGTACTGCCAGAATCGTTATTACTACAACTAAAAAGGAAAAGTGTTAGTATTAATATTGTAGTTTTTAAAAATTGTTTTATTGTTTTCATTTGTTTTAAATTTATTAAACCCAAATTTTTATTATTAATTTGGGTTTTTAGTTATAATTAGTCTTTCTGGATAATTCCGAAGAAAAATTCTGAAAATCCTCTTTCGGCAACTAAAGTTGCAGAATTTGGTGTAGATAATACGTTATTTGGTATTTGTAAATCCCACACTTTACTTAAATCGTTTGTTGTACCGTTATAAACGGAATTACTAAGTACAACCAATCTATCGCCACAAATATTATATGCCAATGATGTAGACTCTAAATTAATATTTAAATCAGTTTTTATATCACGTTCATTTATAGGACCAGAAGACAAATCCCAATGTACAATTCCATTTCTTGTTCCACCTTGTTCTACCATTGCAACAAATAAACCATCGCTACTAATACTAGAATCTACAGCATCATGATGATGAATTATATCTACATAAGCGGCATTTGTTGGTTTGTTAAAATAGGTATAAATTGGTGTTGTTCCAGAAACATCTACCACCATTAATTTGTCGCCTAAGAAATATAATTTACCATTTTCGTTTGATGTTCCATAACATTTTGTGCCAAATGGATCTGGTTGTATATTAAAATTGGCTATTGGTGTAGTAGAAACTCTTGTGGTTACACCAAAAATTTGATCAATAGTTACTAAATATAAATTATTAGTATTGTCTTGTTCAATAGCATACAAAATACCGTTATCTATTACTGGTGCTGTATAAGATGAATTCGGAAACAAATTAATGAAACTTAAACCAACAGTCGAACTACCTGTTCCTGCTTTTATCATTCTGCTACCGCCATTAAATTCGTCTATAAAATAGAAGTATTCGCTTACTACATCGTAAGCACTTTTACTACTACCATAAGTGTCAGAATTACTTATGGTAACGGCATCTGGAATTGTAGCAATATTTAAATTATTAGAATAAGCAAATGCTAAATTAAGTTCTTGGTTTGTGTTACCGTAATTGTCTGTTCTTAAAGCGAAAAATGCTGCGTTAAAACAATTGGTTGGCGGACTTGTACCATCATCTCTACTACAAGATGTTATTAAAATTAAGATTGAAATTAGGGTTAAAAATTTGAAATTTTTCATTGTTTTTGTTTTTAAAATTATTATTTATTTTTTATATACTTATATCAATATTGTTTATGAATTGTTACCTGTTTTTTAAAAGAATAATTTATTCTAACCTTAGGTTTACTAAGTTAATATTGACTTAAATTGAGATCTCAAGAAATAATTTATAAACGCGGGTTATTCTTACCAATTTAAAATAATATAACCTATACGTTCAGATTTAATACCACAACCATATCCTTTTGTCCAAACCCACATTGGTGGCAACCAATTCCAAACATGGATATCTTTAAAATCATTTGAACAAAAGTCATAGTTATGAGTTTCATTACAAGTAGAAGTTTCTGATACACATTTATTATCACAATTTTCTAATCTTAAGATAAATTTATATTCTTTTCCTCCTTGTACTTTATTACCGTAATCATCTCTTCCATCCCATTGAATTTCTCCATTTCTAAACCCTGTTTCACAATTAGCAATACCTACAATTTTTCTGAAAGCGCCATTAAACCTATCAGTATCCCAAGAGTTAAATATCCATAAGGTATATTTTGTTGCATTATAAGAAAATGGTGCATTTAAAGCCTTAGTATAATCTCTTAAGATAAAGTTTCTCCCTTGATCTGGACTGGCATCAGGAGTAGGATATGATATTGTTGGAAAACCTCCTTTTAAAATATTTATCACTTTATATGCACCATAATATTTAACACTATTTAAAGTTGCTTCAACGGTATAATTTCCATTTTTAGTAACTGTAATTGTATTTGTTGTCTGACCAGTACTCCATTTAATTTTATCATAAATTATGGAATTATCAATGAATAATACTTCTGAACAACAATCTGTTTTAGTATTTAAAATAGTTAATTCGCTTTTTTTTTACCTTCTAAACTGATTGTTTGACATAATACTTTTTCACATACATTACAATTTGCATCTTTCCAACTAATGGTATAACATATTTCGATTTCAGTAGCACAACACGGTATGCTAGATGCCGATGGTAAAAAGGTTCTAAAAGAAATTTTATCGCCAATTTGCATCATTCTACCTTTTTTGTTTTTCCAAATAACTTCTCTAAATCCTTCTTGATTAAAAGTGCTTACATTACTATTTTCTCTAATTAATCTATTTGAACCAGAACCAATATCACTAGAATAGTCCATAGATCCCCACACTGCAGGATTGTCTATACATTTTTTACAATCTTCGTAATTATAAATAATATTTAAATCACTCATTGCAATTCGTACTTCAGTAATAGGTATATTTGGTAATGGATTGCCAATATCTATTACTGTATTTACTTTTGTATAATCATTTGCATAATCTATGTTTATTATTTTATCATGTAGTTGTAAATCTGTTTGACAGCAATTTGGTATTTCTGGTGCTTCAACCTCAATACAAACTAGGTTAGAACCTTGAACATTAGTATCTATATTATTTAGAGATTTTGATCTTAATGCTGCCTGATTGCATAGCATATCACCAACGGTTGCATTAAATGGAATTTCATAATCTATAATAATTGAAACTATATCTAAAGGGTTAATAGTATATCCATTATTAGATGTTATTTTAAGAGATTTTGCATTGGCATTAAATGTTTGAGTCCAAAGAGCAGATGTAGTTCCGATATATGGAGTTAGACCAAATTCATTAATCGTATTTGGCAATAAACTATTAGAGTAATATACTTTAAAACCTGTCGGAACGACAATAGGATTTAACAATAAACCACCAATATCACTATTTCTATTGTTACCTTGTGGTATATTTTTATCGCCAAGGTTTGGTAATATATCTATCAATTTTATATCTTTCATTGAATTATTTCCCACGTTTTCTATATCAATTTTATATTTTATTTGAGAACCTGCTGGGATAATAGAAGTACTATTTGTATATGTAACACCATCTACACTAACATATTTACTTAATTTTAAAGTATATAGTTCTTTTATAATAATTCTTTTCTCATTAGATGTTTTATTTAATATTCCGTTAGAAATTGTTGCTTTATTTGGAATATAACCTGATTTTACTCCTGGTTTAACTTTTACTCTAAATTCAACCCAAACACTTTTTGATGTTATTTGGCAACCTGCATTTATACTTGGTATATTTACTTTCAACTCATTATTTAAAGTGTTGAAATTTATTGTAGAGGCACTTGTTAAATCGGTTGTTGATGGGTCTAAAACTCCATTATTGCTACAGTTAGGAGTTCCGTTTGCAGAATAAACTCTCACATTAGAATTGCCTAAATATTGTAATTTAGGGTCTAAAATATCAGATAAAATACCACCTGTAAATACGGCTGATCCACTATTATAAATCTGCATTCTATAAACTAATTCATCTCCAGGTTCATAAATAGAATTAGGTTTATCATTACATATACTTTTTCGTATTCTTAACTTTGGTTGATAAGGTTCAATTGTAAAATCTGCAGTTGCTTGCGAGGTAATACTTTCTAGAATAGAATTTACATAAACAGTATTTGAAATAACTGTACCAATACTAACACCAGAGTCTACGGTAAAATTTGCTGTAACTTCAATTTTTGAATTTGCTTTTATTTTAGTTCCTGGAAATGCTCTTATTAAAATTTTATTAGTTGTAGTAAATGTTGCAGGAATTGGACTTATCGTTAAATTTGGAAGATTAGTTCCAGATGTTGGTAACCAATTTATGCCATTAAAACTATATTGATAATTATTATTAGATAAATTTCTTATGGTAAATTTATCTATTGTAATACCTGTTGGAAATGTATCTTCTAAAATTAAATCAGAAATATCTTTAGTACCATAATTATACATAGCAAAATTATAATAACCTGTACAACCCGGAACAGGATTAGATATATTGACATATTTTGATGCTTTTGCACCTGGAGTTATTATAGGTACATAAGTACTTTTAAAGCAAATAGTTTCTGTATCCTCAATCGTAATTAAATCTCCACAAGGATTTGTACCTGTAAGTCTAATTGTATTAGTAGGACACGGTATTTGATCATTTGGAAATATAGAACTTGGGTAAATAACGGTGATTTGACACCTTCTTCCATTTGGGGCTAAATAACTACCATTTAAATTAAAGCAACCACCCGTTTGAACAATTGCACCAGGAATAATATCTTGAATTGTAATATTAGACAACCCATGTCTACCAATACTTCCTCCGCCATTTATTGCAATATTAAATACTACTACATTATCACCAGCAATATTTTGATTAAATGTTTTACCAACCCTTACAGCAGTTTTAGATATAGACCAATCATCAATAGCTTCTGCTTCTATATTTATTTCATTAGTTGTAACTTTCGGAATATTTGACGCTAATATACTTACTTTGTTTGTACCAATTGTTCCATCGCAAGTAGTCCCGTTTTCAAACCGAACTGGAAAAGTTATGTTATAAGAAAAACTACCTGTTGGTGGTATTCCAGTCCAAGTTTTACTTATTGAATTGTAAGACAACCAACTTGGTTGAGTTGGATTACCAGCAGGAATCAAATTACTACCTAATATGTCTTGAATTGTAATTGTACCAACACTACCTTGTGTAGTAAAATCAATGACATAATTAAACACTCGACCTGTTTGAATTGGCGAAGAAACACTATAACATTTTTTAATGCTTACACCATTATTTCCACCATCATTAGAATAAACTGTATTTGAACAAGTTTGTGCATGGATTGCAAAACTTGTAAATAAAACGACTATTATTATATATAAATTTTTCATGATTATAATTTTTTTTTTAATTAAGGTTTATACCAATTGGTATTATATTTAAAGGTTTGCTATTATGATTTACATTGCCAGTGTTACCTATATTTCCGGGGTTACTACTAGAGCCAGAACTATTACCAGTATCACCAGTTAAATTATATTTTACTAATGTGCTACAAGTATTACAATCTATATCTTCAAAAGTGTACCTTATCCAAACTTCATATTCATGACTACAACAAGAGAAACTATTGTCACCAGGGAGATTAATAAATAGTTGAAAATTGTGTCTTCTAGTTGAAAAGTCTACTCCAGTTATTGGATTTCTTGCTCCCCAAGTTAACATGTTAGAATATTGATCATTATTTTTATCTAACCCAATATTTGCGTATTGATTGTTATTCCAATCGAAAGGTTGTGCTAATACATCTTTTGCTTTTGCATTTACTTGACTAAATAAACCCATGTCTTTAACTTCGGTTGTGCAACTATAACATTTTTCATCACCTGCAGTATGCTTTAAATAAACAATTTCTGCATTCATTTTTCGTATTGGTGCTGTTCCTGGTAATTTGAAACTTTGAAATATCATATGTGATAAATATGGGTTGTTGTTTGCACCATCATAGATAAAAGAATATCTTTGGTCTGTAAAATCCCAACTTTCACAAGTATCACAAACACAATTTGGTAATTCAATTAATTCATTTGTAGGACATGTTGCTGGTAATAATTCACCATTTGTATATGTTTTAGAATTCGCCAAGAAAATTACATTGGTTGTAGTAAACGGAACGGTTAATTCAAAACAATAAGTTGCAGAATTATTTGGTGCTAATGCCAAACCATATGGTGTTGAAACTAATGGAGTCATAAAACAACTAGACCCAATACTCATACTTTGCGAATATGTTAAAACGCCAGAAGTATTAATATCAAATAACTGACTTGGATTATTAGCTGCTAAAGGACTTGGAATTAATATTGCCGGAATACTTGCTTCGTTTTTAATAGTAAAAGTACCACTGTATTTTACATTCCCTTCACCATCGTAAGGTTTAGCGTTGCAACTAATATCAATATTTGTAAATTTTAATTTACATTCACTTCTATTATTCCTATTTGGGTTTGATATTGAAAATCTATTATAATCCGTAGAAGTTTTTTTACAATTGTTATAAAAAGTAGTTATTTTCCATGTATAATAATTTCTATCTTCTTCAGATTCTATTCCTTTTATCATTTTTTTATCGAATTTAATAGTTTGTGATTTTAATTCTTTACTATAAATTACTTCTTGACCATGATATAATTCAAATAAATAATTTTTTACTTTCGGATTTGAAAAGTTTAACCATTTAAATTCAATTGTTTTTTTAGAATCGTTGTTAAAATTGGCACCATCATAAGGTTCTAACAATTCACTATTATTACAAATAATTTTTTGGTTTTTATCTTCCGATTCTTTTGCATATTTTCTTTTTTTAGTATCTTTACCCAAAGAAAAACTTACCCCAAAATTCAAATTAAAATAAGAAGGATTAAATTCTTTCTTAATTGATGGTTGCTCTATTAAAGTACCTGGATCAAAAAAAGATTGATTGTCATCAGTTATAAAAGAAGGTGAAATATCTGTATAAAAATAATTTAATTTACTAGATAAAAACACATGTTGTGTATTTGCAAAAACCGAAAATATTTTTGAAATGGCATAATTAAATCGTACACCACTAGTTAAACCAAAAGAGGTTTGATTTTGCTCTTCTAACCTAAACAAATCTTTTTCTTGATCAATTGTACTGAAAGCAAAAGTAGATTTTGGTGTTGTTAACATGCTAAAACCAACTTTAGCATAAATGTCGGTAGTAAATTTTTTAGTACCTAGTCTATATGTTGGACCTAAACCAATAGTTAAAGCATTCCACTTACTTAGATTAACACTCTGTACTGCATAAGCACTTGGGTCTTCTGGTATATTAGCATACAAAAATGGTTGTAATAATTTGTTGTCTTGGTAATTAACATCAATTCCTAAAGCGAATTTTGAGGTTAAAAAATAGTCGGCAGATAGTCCAAAATCATTTCCGTTTTGGCTAAAATTCTTAAAATCTCCTAATGTTGAATTTAAACCGGCATAAGGCTTAATTTCAATGTTTTGTGCGTAATTAATTTTACTTATTAAAAGTAATAATAAAATTAATATCATTTTAAATTTACTTAACATAGTTTAATTTTTTAAAGTTTATAATTATTTTATTAATAAATTTGGTTTTATCTTTTTATATAAATTATTTAAAAATAGTACCTTTTACAGTGCAAATATTTAATTATATCGCAGTTTTAAAAACAGTAAATCTATTATTGGTTGTTTTGAGTAGATTATCGGTTGTTTAAAATTTATTAACTTTAGTTTGATATAAATTTTAAAGCAAAAAAACTGTCAATTAAGACAGTTTTTCTATTTGAATGACAAATTTGGAGATTTTATATTGAATTCAGATTTATAGACTTTTAAGTAGTTCTTTATCTTTTTTAGTCATTTTAGAAACTACCAAATCATAAGAATGATTTACCAATTCAATAAAGAGTTTATCTGAAATGCTGCGGTCAACAATTACGGTATTCCAATGTTTTTTACTCATGTGATAGCCTGCGGTTATGTTTTGGTAAGTTTCTCGTAGTTCAATTGCTTTTTCAGGATCACATTTTAGATTTACTCTAAATTCTTCCGATACTAAAGACGTTAAGGCAAACATTTTATTTAAAACTTTAAATACAAGTGTTTTATCGTCAAAAGGTAAACTTTCGGTTACTCCTTTTTTAGTTAGGCAATAATTTCTGAATTGTTCTATGTTCATTGGTCTTTGGTCTTTGGTCTTTGGTCTTTGGTCTTTGGTCTTTGGTCTTTGGTCTTTGGTCTTTGGTCTTTGGTCT
>JAUTBZ010140140.1:0-12914 GCA_032361785.1 Lepetodrilus galriftensis | reverse complement strand
AGTGTGCCAAGTTTAAAATTGGTATCCGGAAATGAACGATTCAGCCATATTTTGGAGCTATGCCGCCGGACTATAATGTACATAATCGAAGATGTGATTCAGTTTGGAATGGTAGAGGAGTATGAAGCAATGCTAAATACAAACAAGTCGCTGGTGCCGTATGTCTCTCGGATAGTTTTAATGTGTAGGTAAATGACAAATGGAGTGGTTTCCTGTATAGTATAGTCCGTGTATAATATAGGATGAGTAAGTGTTTTATTAATTGCTGTGTAATCTAAATGTGCACGTAAGGTTTGCTTTAAAAACGTACAATTTAGAAGACACGGGTGATTTAGGAGGGTAGTTACCGTATATGTATAATATAGTCTTATCTTATGATCCATATTTGATTATGTTTATGCACAGGACTTTGAATTACTTATAATAACATATTATACTATCTATCTATATAGTAGATAGTATAATATGTTATTATAAGTAATTCAAAGTCCTGTGGTTTATATGTTAGTACTTAGTTGTTGTTTTGTAAGTCTGATTATTACTCTATGTATTAAATATAGTATAGATCTATATAAGCATAGAAATGTATTGAAAATATTGACGAAAACGCCAATAACTATAATTTCGTGTTGCGCTTGGTACTATGCTTACTGTAGTATACATTCTGTAAATGGGATGTATTATCGACATTGAACATAGAACCAGGTTCCAACTTTGCATTTCGTTATATAAAAAAAAATGACCAATTAATTTACGAATCGATTCTCGAACGCTCTAATCTGGTGATAACTTCCACGCCACACAGCCTATATTACTTGTTATACATTTAGGTTAAGGTTAGCGACTGTTGAAAACAAACCAAGGATATAGTCATACACTAACAAACTTTATACTGTATATAAAACTACATTGCATCATGTGCATAGTTGAATGTGGTATGGATTCGGTATCGAATAAGTGCATGCATATTATATGGCATTACTGGAATGGTGAATTACATACATACTGTATCATTAAATTTTAATTACTTTCGTTATATTTTATTCTTTTATATTGAGATGTATTTCAATTTACGGCAGGATGAACCCTGAAACATCTCTGGCGCTATGCATGATTGTAGTATTGTAAACCTGCCGCACCATAAACCAGCAGTTATTCGTCGAACAGGAAACTTCTTTGGACTATTTGGCTCAGAAGTCGATAATCTTCCACTACTATACACATCTCGAATTGCCGTTGTTTTCGGAAAGTGCGCTTTGGTGGACGTTTTGAGGAGTTTTAATTGATTTGATGGCATATGCATCTGGTTGACGCTTGTCGAAGACGTCAGGCATTTCCAAAATATTATTTTTCAGGAATTCATCTCTCAGGTTTTTTTTTAAAGATTGCTTCTTAGTACTCTTTCAGTTGTGAGTTGCACGTCACAGTAATAGACAGACAAGCAAAGGATGCATTACAAACGGTATCCAGGACCCCCGTTACACCGAACGATCGCAGCGCTACATGAAGCTAGGGTGGTCTTCCATTGACAGTGTTGGACGCACATTCTGGACAGGGAGCTGCTCTGTTCTAGTTGTTCTGTCTTTACTTTCTGTCCAGTTACCAAGGATCAACACCGCAGTGACTGCGCATGCGTCGGACAGAAAGTACAGACAGAACAGTTAGAAAGGAGCAGCCCCTAGGGCTACGATTATTCTGTGGAACAGGGGCCATATACTATTAGAAAGGCAACTTCTGAGGTTCAGACCCTAACGCCTACGACATACCAATGATTTACCACACATCTCTCACATGGAGTCTCTTGCTGAACATCAAGATTAAGATATGCTATACTGGGATGACAATGGATTCTCTTCAGGTAAGACATAGTTTCGTAATAAGACATAATTCGGTAACGGTAAAACATCATTTGGTAATTGTAATGGTAAGATATCATTCGGTAACGGTAAGACATCTTTTGGTAACGGTAAGACATCTTTTGGTAATGGTAAGACATCTTTTGGTAACGGCAAGACATATTTTGGTAACGGTAAGACATCATTCAGTAACACATTATCTAACACATTTCCAGTGAAGAGTTTCTGTGGACCACACAACCATGTCTTGCAAATGCCACACAAATTATACTAAAAAGAACAAAATGAAATCAAAACTGATTTATTTCTCATAAAACCACACTTGTTTCAATGAGTTTAAATAAAATAGTTTAAAATAAGCTGGTATTGAAACACAAGGCTTGCTCCAATAATTCATTATATGAGAACCAGTCTATGCATGTATACCAGATAAACGTACATGTAGAGAAATGAGTAGATGATTGGTAACTGGGTGTGTACAGCGTACTAAAAGTAGTGTAGACAATAAAACAGTATTTTTAAGACACTGGGAAAGTACATAGGTATGAGTGGTGGCTGATTCAGCCTGTTCACAGTATTGTCTTAGCAGGAAACACTTGCAAATGCTGGGACAAGTTTCACAAACAATGAACTTCTTAAAATGCAAACTTGTGCCTAGGATGTAACTGATAAGCATGAAATGTTTAAAACTGATGGAACAATTTCACAAACATTAAACTTTTTTAAATGCAAACTTTTGCCTAGGATAAGCATGAAATGTTTAAAACTGATGGGACAATTTCACAGGAAATGCTTGCAAATTATGGGGAAGTTTCACAAACATTGAACGTTTTACAATGCAAATATTTTCCTAGGGTATCACTGGTAAATTTATATTATTGCAGACAATAAATCTAAAATTAGCAACTAGGGATATGTGTTATCAAATACATGCTGCAAACTTTCCCTGATATAACTGAGATCTACATGGGAAAAAGCACAAGGCAGAAATTGGTGGTAAAGAAAACAGACCTATTCATCCAGAACAGACAAGCACAATACATGCACTAGCATATTATAGGTAGATATACATTATGCCCAAAAAAAATGAGGATATAGTGGCAACAATAATCAGGCCACAATGAAACCAAACCTTTCAGATAATTTATTAAATGCAATACCATGATTTTGTATGTATGTGTAAGTGGTCAACATTTATAGTCAATTTGACAATGCTGTGGTTTGGTAGATTTTCATTTAAGCATAATTTGTTGGCAGTGATTCTGCAGTACTTTTGCCATAATTCTCAAACAATTAAGAAATGTGTCAAAGTTTAATTAAAATATTGGTAACCAATCATTTCGTGGGTTACTAGTATTTGAAGGAATTGTACTTGAGCACATTGTAATAAATAAGAATGATCAATTTATGTATCTATTAAAAATAATCTCTAGACTGGGAAACACATATTCGTCCTATGAATGTGATGTAGATGTATTCATTTAATATCACAAATGTGCTGTATTGAGGCCTTGTACGGAACAATCGTTTGGGGGTCAGAAAACAGTTTGGGTGGCAGACAACAATCTGATGACGTGAACAACTGCGGAAAATCCCATTGTGTTTCCACCCACGATGCTATGCGACGTAAGAGTGACGTCACATGCAAGACCTCAATTGACCTCAACAGGATACACTTTACATTCCGAGTGTCATTCATCTTTCACACTTTCACACCATGAGTAATCAACCGTACCTCATTTACAATGAGTTGGAAATCTGTATAATATTTACTACGAATTATAATTCTGCATAACATTTAATACAACAGTATATTAAATACTCCTCAAAAGAATGTCCAATAGGCATGTCATACGATCATCAACACTATCTTACAAAATAAAACAGAAAATGGGTTATGGTATGACTGCAAAGTTTTGCTCATATAGATTTCCATTAAGAAATGTAGGTTTTAAATAATTAAATAAGACCACTGACTGTACTAAAATGGTATTTTCTTTAAAATGTAGAATCCTAAAATTTGCAGATACACAAAAAAGAAAAGATCTGTGGTTACCAATTTTACAATGTGGTAAAATGGTTAATTTGTACAATAAACTTGCTTTTCACGAATATGGTTAAGAGGTAGTTGCGCAACCAATAAATATTCAAGTCTTAGCACAAACAACTAAATAAGAAAGCATCATTACTAGATTTAAGCAGGTCTTCTGTATATTTTACAATAAAGACTCCAGTATTGAGAATTATTTTTCTAAAATAAAATGATGTCCGAACAAAATACCTGGAGGTTCCATCACATATATTGAGTATTAAATCAAATTTATAGAGTTTGTACACTTCTTAAAAATAAAAACAACTACAATACCCACTGTTATTACCCACTGTTTAAAATACAAGAAAGTCCAACTATTCACAGATATGTATTTTTATATAAAGAATTTTCTTTTCACCTCAAAAATGTACTACCAAATGTCTTGCACAAAAGTAAGAACAATACCCTTATTCATATTCAGGAATACTTGAAAGTAAATGAAATTGGAGCAAATACATCCTGACCTAAGTAACCCACACAGTATTTAAGAGCACCTAGCTTGGGTAATAAATAGTCATTAAATAGAAACAAAATGTGGAACAAAACGATAGTTCAACGATAAAATCTCAAACAAAATATCTACAATCTACAAAACTTGCATTCTTGTGCATGTAGGAACCTGAATTGACGATGATGACAATAATGATAATGGTGGTGATGATTGATAATCATGATAAAGATGGCGATGACAATAGTGATAATATGATAATGATAGTGGTCGTATCATAAAAGAAAGATGTGTTCACGGCAATAAAGTCAACGTGACGCTAAGTTCAGATCTGACTCGCTAAAACAACATCGTCCCAGTATGGCGAGCTTAGAAGGTCCCGGATTTTTCATTCAGATATTTTCCTACACACTGGCATTAATCGGATGTGAACAGTTGTTGCATGTCTAGAAAGGTTTTCCTCAGCTCCGAGGCAAATTTCACACTGTCCTGAAAAGAAACAAAAATAAAACCATTAAATTAATTCAATTTGAAATTTGAATTGATACTATGGGATGAGATCAGAATACGGAATGCTCCCTTTGCATGAATGTGGGCGATATTAAGAATATTTATCATCGCAATATTTGTCTGGGTTCTATTAATAACCTACCTTGGTCTGACAGTACTGGCCCCGAGATTACTAAACTTTCTGAGCACAAAAACGTGCTCAGACTATGACATCAAATGATGTTTTATGAACACAATTCTGAGTTGAGTACAAAAACGTACTCAGAAAAGTTTCGTAATATCGGGGCCTGGCAGGTTTACTGGAACATTCAGTGCTACAGGTGTTGCAGGTTTCCTACAGTAGCGTGTACTCACTGTAAGTGGACAGGACTTCTTGGAGGATATATGGAAGAAGAAAGTGTTCTCCCCCGCCACGATGTAGGACACTCCGTACCCATCGTCTGCGACCTGCAGTAGAGTTAAACAATTAACCCACATCGCCAACATGCAGCATTAGAAATGCAAATGGTTAAACTAGGAAGCGTCAATAGTGTGGCAGTACATAGAGAGCAATCATCATTAATAATACTATTATTATATTATTATAATAATACCATTATTAATAATAATAATATTATTATAATAATGTTATTAAATTTAGATTTTAAATGTAATTTATTTTATTATTATTATTATTTTATTTATTGTATTTGCCTGGGTTATGTCTAGAACTACTTACAGGACCAAAGCCTCCTCCTCCACAAATCCTCTTGGGATGCTTGACCAAGTCCAACTTGTCCGTCTGTTGATGAGGAGTCTGAAACAAACATACTGTACATATACCAACAAGTAAACTAAGTTTAGTAAGCTAAGTAAGTAAGTATATACAGAGAATCCTATCAATATCGCGTCAGAAAGGAAACGTTCACAAACATTGATGCCGGGTCAGGATTTGAATCCAGGGCCTTTGCCTTTGGCTCCATTCCAACATTCTACCATTGCTTTACTATTACATGCAGACAGACCATCTCTATTCCTCAGCATCCTATCATGATCACACCAGAAAAGTACATTTCCCAAACATTGATGCTGGGCCCCTGGGACAGGATTTGAACCAAAGAGGCTCCAATTCTCTACCATTGCACTCCTATTAGAAGAGTCTGAATATCTCTAAGGTATGGTCACTGCGAGTGAGTGAGTGAGTGAGTGAATATGGAGTTTAACGTCACTGCGGGAATCTTTCACCCATTTGCGACGGTCACTGTCACTGTCTCTGGTCGCTGTCTCTGGTCGCTGTCTCTGGTGGGAGTCGGGGCACGTACCTGACTGGTGGACAGCCTCCACGGCTCACTGAGGACCTCGGCCAGGAACTGAGAGTTGACACCCAGATACTTGGACACCACGTACAGACAGAAGAGGTGGCGGTCGATGCCTAGACCGGTCATACACTCGCGGTACGCGTGTTGGTGGACCTCAGCCGCTGCCAACAGCATCTCGATGATCTCCGCTTTCTGAAACGAGAGAACCGCGAGGTCATATAAACGTGTGACAAAACCTTTTTTTTACAGTCACAGTTTCTGAGTACCTAAACCTCGACCTATCCACGAGTATATACGGTAAACAAATATACTCAACAAAATAAATTAAGGACTAGAGGATATTTGATTGGGAACCATTCTACCAAATTTTGGAACTCGACTTGAGGAATGCCATTCTTCTTCCAAGGCATCTGCAACTTCTTGAAGAGTATGCGGAACATTTAAAATGATACAAAACAAAATTTGTATGCAAAAAAAACACACCTTACTGACAAGAACATTTTGCAATAGGACTCACAGATTTGGTATTGTCATCCATCGCCTTGGCAAAGGCGCAGGACTCGACCGTGCAGGATCGGACGGTTTCCGTTATTCCTTCACGGAACAGACGTGTCATGGACGACTCGTATGTCAGGCAGAACTTCTTCGCACACTGGAATACATACAAAAAAAGATAACTTGTGAATCGCTCCTTCGTCAATCCATAATTTTCACACATGGATGATATTTCACCAATTTCTCATGCTTGTGAATCTAAATGAGTGGATTATTGTTTTAAGTCGGTGGAAATCTCTACACCCATACGTGAGTGAATCTAAAAGTTAACCCCAGATGGTATTCCGTGAGTGAGTGAATATGGAGTTTAATGTCGCTGCAGGAATCTTTCACCCATTTGCGACGCAATGGTACACCGAACAAATTCATGAATTAATGCCTCACATTGCATGGCAGGATATTACACCCATACACGACGACAGATGCTATACTGAGACAGTGATTGAATACTGTGGTCAAAATGTTGGAGGTAAAAACAAAGGGAGACAACTACTGACCCTGTAGTAGGTGACCTGCAGAGCCATCTGGATGAAGGCGTCGGGAGAGACCTTGCACTTCTTGATGAAGCCCTTGCCGTAGTCGTCAAACATGAGTATGTGTAGGTCCACGTCGCTGATGAGCTGCTGAGCCACCAGTAAACTACTCTCTATCACAGCGTTACCCTGAATACATGGAAAGAAACGTATGGATCAACATCTTAATTTTCCAATCTGCTGGGTTAAGGTGGACTCGTATGGGTCGTCGGTTGTAACGATGCATCAAATTGTACCATATGAGTACACTTGCTATGCATATTCGCAATGACAGAGATCGAATGAGTGGAACACATTCTGCTCGTACGACCAATCAACTAGAGTCATTGTACGATCAATCGACTCGTGTGAATGACCCCTTAGAATTTTAGCGGAAATGAATAGCAAAAATTAACAAAAATGCTATTCATTTGTATTCTATTCGTATTCAAATATCTGTTTGCGATCTTATTAAAACATAATGTGTAAGTAATCTATTTGTATTTGAATAATCATTTGTAATAATCATTTATAATATCATTATAATATAATGTGCTATAAAGGGATATTTCCGGTCATATTGTCACCCTATTGCTATTGTCATACATTTCGAATGTGCCATTCCATTCTAATAACACCCCTATTGAACATGAAATTTAGCAACCACATTGCAATAGTACCTCTTCTGGAATGTCCCATTCAAGTCGGATGGGGTTGGGAGGTGCATGGCCCACATCTCCATCACAGTTGCCATCGGTTGTGTATCTACACAATGCAGACAAAGAAAGATACAGAACCAGACAAGACAAGGCTGAACTAGATCCAATTTCATTAAATTGTATTTAAAGTATTTTAGACTCTTCGTTTAACTATATTCAGATAACTGTGTACATTTCAGGCAATAATAATCAGAATAATTCTAATAATAAATAAATTCTAGTACCGTACTCAAACTGATTACTTGAATTAGTGGTTTTTTTTTTTGTTGCAGTGGGAATATTTCACTCATACACAAATATAGTAGTACTCAAAAATTAAGAATTTGAAGAAGAAACAAAATACATTTTTCAGTATTAAAAATGTTAATATTATTTATTTCATTGTCCTAAAATTGCCCCCTACACCAACGTATACTATAATATACTTGTGAATAGAAACTGGTTACACGACGAGAAGGAATGTTAGTAGAGCACAGTTAGCGCCAACATTGACATTAAATGTAAAATCATGCTCATGCTCATGCTCACGCTCATGCACATGCACCGTGTGAATTATATCCTATTAGTGGCTTGTGAAGAACATTCATAAAACTACATGTGCGTGTATTAGAATTTGGTTACCTGGGTCCCGTTCTACAGAATGATAATAGAACTATGAGAGTCGTACCTCCTTATACATTTACGACTCAAGAGTGTTACTATTAAACTAAAGTCAGATGTCAAAATGACAGGTTAAAAAATGCTAAATTGAACAAAGTTTCAAGGAAGAAGAATGTTAATATTAGTATATGTTAAAATAAAATAATAGTGGTAGATTTTTGTTATAAAGTTTTGTTAGTAATGCAAAACCAGTCTGTAAGTTATTATAAAAAGCTAATGTACGAAAGCAAAGACAGCTAATCAGCATCTGAAGCTTACTGATGCTCTAGGTGCATCAAATAAAACATAAGAACAAAATAAGAAAGGGCAGAAAATTGTGGGGGGAACAGTTGACAATTTAAAATTAGTGCCAGCTTAAAATACTCCATGTGAACTGAGCCTCATAAAATAGTGGGCTTAAAAACTTTCACTGTTTCCATCTTAGTCTGCTAGTCTAAAGTTTCTACAACCTACAACCATTCTAAAGTAAATATATTTAATCAGCTAAGTAATCTTGAAAACAATTCTAAACCCCAAGCAAAAAATGAAATAAAAAGAAGTTTTTAAATAAAATAAAATTGGGGGAAATATATTATGAACAAAACTATGTACAGAACACTACACTTTTCTCAACATACATTTCTTCCAAGTAAATTTAGCTTACAGACCTGTTATGCATCAACTTTTGTGTTTAAAACAATGCATAACTTTGATGGACGCATTAACTTTTGCCTCGCATGCGGAATGTAAATCTTGAAAGTGTCACAAAAACAGAATACACATTGCAACACTGGATATCATTTCTCAAAGCTCTCATATCCACTACGAGACCATAGTGCTCTCGTAAGTGCACGATCCACATACATAAGAGATCGCTACGAGAGTCCTTACGGTCTCATAGTAGATATGAGAGCTTCGAGAAATGATACCCTGGCCCCGATATTACGAAACTTTCTGAGTACGATTTCATGCTCAAGCACAGATTTTATATGGATATTTGTGAACAAAACTTTGAGTTGAGCATGAAATCGTACTCAGAAAAGTTTCGTAATCTCGGGGCCTGGTCAAATTCACACAACCAGGCAGAGTCAATGTCACATCTGAACTGACATTCACAAGTGTAAACAATCTAGCGACCACACAGTAAGCCATGTTACCGTTGAGCTCTGGCATCCTCAAGTGTAACTTCCCAGAGGTGGCCCATGATTGGTGCGTCAGCCCTGTTGTCACGGTAACGGGACAGTCACATTAAGTACGCAGGGGTGTTTATAATAAGGTATGTGGGTAAGGAGGAGATGGAAGACAAACATACGGACAGACATAAAGGGTGGGAACGACGGACACCATCATGCACACGGCCAAGGATGACACAAAATGGAGAGGGGGAAAGACAACAAATATATACATGAATATAAGAACATGTGTTAAAGCAAAGCGTAAAATCACAATGTGATATCGAAGCTCTACAGACCAAATGTTTCAACTAAATGACAGCAACAATAAAAGCAGGTGACTGCAAGATGGCTAAGTATTGCATCTGGTTCAATAAGAGTAAATTACTCCTTAACATTACAGCGAGATTCGTTCACCTATAGACAACAATGCCATTATGGTATATACAAAGAATCGTTAACCGATTGTCAATAACATTTGAAATTTATTTTTAAAATATTCATTTTTTTTTGCAAATGTACGTAATTTCATTTCTTCAAATAAGTGAATTTTAGCATTCACACGTAATTTGGGATTATTTGCATCCACGTATTTACAAAGAGTATGAAAATCCTTTCACTTATCGACATGTTCGTCTCTTATTGGAGCTAGATGCAATACCGTCAGTGTAATGTTTCTAAAAAAAATAAAAGCAAACCAAATGAACAAAGCAAGGCATGATGACAATATACAGGCAGGTCGTGGTAACCATGGTGACGGAGAAATAAGATAAACTACTAATTATTATTATCATGACCACGTTACCCAGCTTGGTCCGGCTCATCACTGATGACATATTCCCACATGTGCGCCATAATGGGCGCGTCAGCCCTGTGGTGATAGAGACAAGACACATGTGACATATACCGCAAGTTTTCGGAATTATTTAAATAAAAATTATTAATTGAGTTCTTCCTAGCCCACCCCCAACTCCCACACCCTCTCCATATCAATATTTGGTAGGAAGCATCAAAGGGCAGATAAAACAAATTGATTTTAATATGGAATTATTATTTATAAATTGTATTTTTTATTATTTTAAAATTTGGGTTTAGGGTAGCTTTCTAGAATATTTCACTAATACAACGACATTTCCGTTTAGGGCAAGAGGAAACCCGCAACTACTAAGTATGCAAACAGTTAATATTTTATAAACATTCTGAGCAATAGTACCCCTTTTACAGCAAGTTTTTTGATTGATGTATTTGCCATTGAGGGAATATTTCATCCACATGTGACAATACTCAATATTGTTCCTAAAAATGTTAAAATGAATCCCATTGGTGACATTTCCATGGATATTTATACAAATACTTCCAAATTGCAATAGTATTTCTTATTTACATAAGCCATGAATATGCAAAACACCACCAGTTGAACTTTTGTAATATTCCTATTTACACCACACAATTTTGTTTTTTTACACAAATATTTCCTCCCAATTACTTTAGAAAACCACTGCACAATATAATATTAACTACAATGTACAAAGTTTCACATTCATCAATGGATGGGATAAACTCTCGGGCAGCAGAGTTGTCTCCCTTGATTTGGGACGGACATGATTGCAAAGCACTATGGACTTTGCTGCAGTCCTTTGTTCAAATATTGATAGAACTCGGAACTTCAGTATCGACTTGACCCTGTTGACAATGGCAGATGACATGTCATCATGACATTACCAATAATCAAGATGGCAATACATTTCAGAAACATATTCATCAATGCCTTACAGATTTTATTCATATTGTACTTTAAAATGTCACATATCTTCCAAATGATTTGTATAATATTCCAATGCAAATCACAACTTGATATTAGAACACAAGATCTCCATCAAATAAATATTCCATGATGAGTGAGTGATTATGGAGTTTAATGTCGCTGTGGGAATATTTAACCCATTTGTGACATAAATAATATTCTAAATACCGGTAACCAAATAAATTACGGAAGTAAACATTTGCCATGGGAATTTTGTATTATGTTGTAGATGAACCTATCCGGTATGTAATTAGGTATTAAATAATAAATAACCAGAGAGGAGAACTCACCAGGAATGTTCTGCATTGAAACCAATCTGAAAAATATGAATATCAATAAACACCCCAAAATGGACTATTACAATTTTGTAATGATTTTTAAAAAAAGGAAGAAAAAATAACTAAAAATATACATATAAATACCAATGTGTTTGTAAATTATGTGTTCTTTTTGTTCAATAACAAGTCTGATTAATAATCAGCGAGCGATTTAATTAATGTTTTACGTCTCAGCAGGAATCTTTCAAACATATGCGATGAAATACTGTGCTCAAACCGATTCCCATTCGCGGTTTTACTGAGTTGACTTACATGGCCGTTAGTTCCGATTACGAGTGTGAAGGACTTGTCGAACCAGCGATCGTAGCCCTTCCCATGAAGCATTCCGTGGCCAAAGTCGGAAAGTTCCTTGGGGTTGAACTGGAAACAGAATATGTCCATCAAACACTGAGAAATCAAGAATAGTCTTTCTAAAAATCCAGTAGTGATAGAAGTCAGCAATAGCATATTTACTTTTCTGATCAATAATCGGCAAATAATAGATATAGTATTATAGTAATAGTATAGATAACTTCTCGATGAAGTTGTTAATGAATTTTTAAAAATGGAGATTACCATAATTACCCTAATAATTTGAAGCCTCCAAAAAACCAAATTAATCGCTGAAAATATCATGGAATATCATGGTATTACTGCAAGATGTATAAAATCACAATCATTTCTGAACTCACTGGGTCTTCACTGTAGGGAACATCGTCCAGTGTAACACAGAATGCAGCCTAAAAAAATACATTGATGTAAAATTACAAACCATTCTAAAGTTGAGAGATTGAGAGAATAAGAGTGAGAGATTGAGTGGGAGATCGAGAGAGATTGGTGATTGAGAGATTGAGTGAGAGATTGACTGAAATATTGAGTGAGTGAGTGATTTATTGTTTTACGTCACAGCAGGAATTTCTGAGAGAGAGAGAGAGAGAGAGAGAGAGAGAGAGAGAGAGAGAGAGAGAGAGAGAGAGAGAGAGAGAGAGAGA
>JAUTBZ010140129.1:0-12914 GCA_032361785.1 Lepetodrilus galriftensis | reverse complement strand
TCTCTCTCTCTCTCTCTCTCTCTCTCTCTCTCTCTCTCTCTCTCTCTCTCTCTCTCTCTCTCTCTCCACCCCACCCCCAGGTCTATCCCAGGGCTCCTTCAAACACCTCTCTCCGTCACACATGGGCCCGCGTATCTCGTGTTCCGCCACTCTCAATACCAGAACCATGACATGTCTTCATCATAGATCCAAAAATAGGATGCTTACCATAGGATCAACAGCTTCTTTCCCTTCTCTTTGAGGGGTTTTCATCTAAGTTGTAATAACTTGTAACCTACAGTATCCATTTCATCTTGAGTAATATGTTTAAACTATATAAAAAAACATAATCAACAGCTAGTTATACACCATGTTCATATTAATGTCTAAGTGGGAACCATAGCTATAAATATAATATTAATAAATCCTAATGATGTCTGCAATTTGGCGACGAAATGTTGATTATAGATAGTTTATGTTGATTTATTTTTTTAATTTATGTTGATTTATTTATGTTTTGAGCGATTACCAACTTACCGGTAGTGGAAATTTTGAAAATGGAAGTTGAATAATTACTTTTCTATTTTGGTAACGTCTATATTTGCATTGGTCATTCAAATAAATTTGATTATTTTAAAATGTTTATTTAGTACTAGTATCTCATTTTGAAACTGTTCTACATGTAATTGAAGGTGGTATTGTTTTGAAAATTCATATTTTACTGATTGATAAATGCAGAGATACGTATTTTTGACCAATGAGTAAACATGGCTGTTGGCTGTGACATCCATTGAGATATTAGATAAAGATTGTAACATTTAATCTTTAACCTTTACCTTCCCAACTCTCCTTTCTCACATCTATACAGTGAAGAGTAAACATATTCCTTCAGCCATCATGATATGTCAGACAAAGCGGATAAAACTATATTTTTGGTCCCAAAGGACCCTTGTTGATGTGCTCACGTAGATTTACAATGCAGATCTTGAATTAATTGGTCATGTTTTCCAGAGGAAATCTCCATAATGTAACCATGTTAGTTGGGCGCCATTTTTATACGTAGTTGAATGTAAATCTTTGGTTCCTGCTGTTAGAAACATCACGGCAAACACAAGCTGTGAATTGTATATTTCTATTTATGATAATAAGTTAATATGACGGTCCATGTTAATGCTACGGTACTCACTTATAAATGGAGAGACTTTTCCAAGAAACAAATGTTGAAATATGCCAGAGTAGTTAGTATTGGCATTAAATTGCATGTTGCTGTGTCCCTGCATGTTTGTATACCAAAATAATTGTGGAATAAAACATTGTTAGATCCAAGATCACTGTTAATCCCCACAACTGTGTTAATCCACTTGCCAACTCACCTCTAGCTTATAATCATCAACAATTCCTCGCAATCTAAGACTAAGAAAAATATATTTTTGATTTATAACATTTATAACACTTTTATGAAATTATTGTCTTTTCATTAAAAAAATGTGCTGATTTAACCTTATCTGTGTCGTAAATAAGGTTAAATGTTTTGGAGTGAACCAACAGTAAAAATATTTAAAGACGATATTGTCTATTGACATCGGCACTGACGGACACGGATGTTTTGTTCTTGCAGGCGTTCGAGGACGAGATGCGCCGGCGTCAGCGAGACATGGACTTCCTGCAGCAGAGGTCAGGAGAGCTGGAGGTCAGTGGCGCCAAGGCCATCGTCTCCCCAGAGATGGCCAAGTTGAACCAGAGATGGCGGGAGATCAGTCAGCAGATCGCTCAGCCGAGACCTCCCAGCATCACCAACGGAGACCTGACCAACGGCGACAGCCAGATCACGCGGACCATGTTCAACGTTGTGTCCACCAGTGTCACCAGGACTTCGGCCGGCGTGAGGTCGCCGTCGCAGTACGTGGAGGACGTGCGCAAGGCTCTTGCCACGATCGGCGAAATCAGGAAGGAGCTGAGGTCACCGCCACTCAGTGAGGAGGAGAACAGTTTCGAGGTCATCGAGAAGCAGGAGGAACCCTTGCAAGTAAGTGTTGTCCTCCTTCTCTGATGCTGAGCACTCAATGAGCAGCCAACTCTGTCGGTCGGTTCCAGACAACTCAAATGTAAAAACTAAAGGATACAAGGTCTTGGCAAAGGGAGGGATGATGGCTGTCATGTTTACTGCAAAATATGGCCGACTCTCAGTCTCAAGATGTTTCTCATAATTCCTGACAGCTCGGCTTTAACCATCTCCCTGCTGAAGGCAACCGTTGATACCCCAATGAGCAGTGTTTTCGCCTAATCCAGCAGGGAGAGGGTTAACCTAGCAGCCATGTGATTGATTTTAAGTACCATTTTTGTGATGAATACTATTGTATTACTTTCCTTCACTGTTGTGATGTTTTCCATCAGAATAACCATCTTGGAAACTTCAGTAAAGGAAGCAAATACAAGAGCATCCATTGACAACAAATGGTAATTCAAATCAAGGCTGCTAGGTTAAAGCCTACCGGATCATGAAGGTGTAAATGTCTGTGGAATTGCGAGGTACATTTGGCAACCAAGAGAAACATGACAGTGATGTTCACCTTTCCGAATGTAAAACTTGTATCCTCTGGCTTGTACAGTTTATGTACTGGAAGCTCCTCTCCATGGTTTGCTCATTGCTGGCACATCGGCACCCGATGGTACTAGCAGCTACTTGGAGAACTATTAACATGGCCGTAAACAGATTTTGCACTGACATCGCGGCATGACGTTGATAGATACTGTGCGTTTTCACGCTATTACCTTTTGACCCTCGCATATATCGCATAATATCGCAGAAGTAGTGATTTCAGTCAAGTAGGACATATTTAGTCATAGTAATCTTCACGGTTATCATTTTGCTAAATATTCCAAGGTTGTGAATGATTGTAAAGGTTGTACACTATTTTTTTCTTATCTGTATATGGTGATCAGAATTCAATTTAGGAGATAACATTGAAATTATCAATGGAAGACAAACAGAAGAGTGAGGAAAGTTGATTGTTATTAAATATAGGTTTGACCAGCCGATTTCTTTGTTTCGGAATATGATAAATAAAATTATATGCTTGAATTTGTGGAAGACATCTTTTATGAAAATGGGAAATGCTGTTGATACCTGTTGAAGGAAAATCTTACTGGTACTTTAATTTTTCTATTTTTTTTTAACATACGAAAATAAATAAATAAAAATTAAAGTGCATCTGATTCTTTCTAGCCAAAACAAAGACAGAATGTTTCTTTCAAAGTGTACGACATCTTAAAACCACGGCCAGCACTCAATGTGTTTTGCCACATTTTGGGCACTTGAGTCTGGAGCATAAATATCATCATTATCTCCTTCAAACCAACCTCTTCCTTCAGGCAGCCTTCCTTCCTGAAATTTGACGTTTAACAGAGTAGCACGTAGATTGTCTATCCATCTTCACTCTGTTGGGAGGCATGTGGCCAAAACATACTTTTGCTGGACAGACGAGAAACAACAAACACAACTTATAATTGGCATAGGAATATATTGTGTCATATTTTGACCAATGAAAATTGGCAGAGTATTCAGCTCCAATGCTGTGATCGGTGTAGATACAGCTAGTTGGTAATATTCCGGCTATCATTCATAGGTACACCTATCTTGTGATGTACTGAAGGCTATCATTTTAAGATACAGCTATCTTGTAACTTACAGAAGGCTATCATTCAAAGGTACAGCTATCTTGTAACTTGCCAAAGGCTAGTCGTCAAAGGTACAGCTATCTTGTAAGATACAATCGACTATTATTCCAAGATACAGCTGTATCTGTTAAGGTACAGCTATTTTGTATTATGTAGTAGACTATTATTCCAAGCTACAGGATTCCCGCCGCGACGTTAAACTCCATAATCACTCCAACTCCATGCTCCAGCTATCTGGTAATGTCTTGTAGGCTATAATTAAAAAATACAGCAGGCTATCGTTGCAAGGTATAGCAATCTGGTACTGAGGAGAAGACTATCATTCTAAAGTTACAGTATTTATTATAATTACAATAAGGTAAATGGTGTGTTTTCCTAGGAAACATTATAAACTCATTTTCGATGTCAGGTTTTATGAATAGTAGTTTGTCGCAAATTGGTGAAAGATTCCCACAGCGACGTTAAACTCCATAATCACTTAATGAATAGTAGTAAGTCGTAAGTTGAACAAACACTATAAAGTCTTCCTTGGGAAAATGCTGTAGGGAATCATTATCTTTACCTACATCAGTTGATCGCGCTGCAAGTCTACCGCGGTGTTTATGCATTCAATACCTCTGCACATTCCGTGTAAACAGACGGCTGGGAGCTGTCGTTACGTGTTTATTTGACTTCTATTTGCCAATACCAGCTTACGTCTCTCTGGGTGAGCGTGTTGTACGCTGGTAGATGTGGGATGGTGTTTGGGTTGCATCACCTTGTTAATAACTCGGGACGCTTGTTTGTGAAATATGAAATAAAACAGGGCTCGGTGTATGTTTATTTTCCGGAGGGAGGTGAATCGCTGCGATAGGTTTCGGTGTTCACAGACGGAGAAATCTGCCAGAACTGTGTTAAACCTGGTCAGCAGCAGGGAATCTCCAAAACAAAATGTCAGAATTTCGAGAGAATGAAACGTGGATCGTCAAGTTTGATATTTGTTTTGCTTTTGGCATCATTGACAACACACATTGAATCCTGCTCGATGTGTGTGTATTATTTTAGGTTTGCATGTTATCTTCTTTTCCATGTTTTCGGGGTTTTAACATTGTCTATGACTTTGATGAAGTCTTCAGGAAGATGGGAGCGGCTGGTAGCACAATGGTAGAGTGTTTTGACTTCAGAGCCAATGGTTCAAGGTTCAAATCCCATCCCATGAGCCTGTCATCAATGTTCGCTAAAATTACGTTTCTGATGCGATATTGATAGGATGCACAGTTTGTACCATGGCAATGTAGTTATTATCCTTAGTCTGTCAGTACCAGCCGGTGCTCGCAGGTTTACTGCAACATTTAGCGCTATGGCTGTCATTAATAAACAAGCACTTGATAAATGAGTATGTCCGATAAAGTTATCGTAGTACCGTACTCTTTATTTAGATTGAGTAGGATATTATTTTGCTGGCACTTGCAACAATATTTTATTTATACGGTTTCAATTATAATGCTGTCCAAAGTTCACACAGAACATTCAGTTAATTAAAACAAGATATATACTATGGGGAAAAAATACTTCCAAATTGTTTGAAAGTTGTTACCGTCGTAATATGCATTTAAAATCATTTCTAAAGCAAGCCTCAAATAATGTATATTTATAACCATTTTATGTGTAGACCCTTTTAGAACAGGTCTGTTATCCTTAATAAAAATAGATCGTTCCATGTTTATCACTGTTCCAGTCTTTGGGATTCTTTTAGCCTTAGAATTGCTTCTAATAATTCCCGTATTTCCTTCAAATACTCATCCAATAATAGCACACCAGTCCAGATGTACTTAATCTTTTCCAACTGTTATTTCAGAATGTTTGATATTTTATACCGCCACCCTTAATCGTAGAAAGAATTGCGGCCCACATCTCTTAAGTAGGACGTCCAAAAATATCTTGGAATCTTTTTACCTGGCAGTGTTTTGTTAGTAAATGGAGTCGGGCTGTATTCTGTGATTCCCAGAGCGTACTCCGTCACCCGAGATCGAATTGATGTAGAAGCCATGATCAAGGTTTGTGCTAACTTTGAAGAGCTAGGGTTACAAGTTGTACAGTTGACGTTGTTCTTTTGGGGCATCTCTGGTTGTCATTGGCAGAGGGAAGTAGTTGCCACTGTAGTAATAGATGTCATTGGTTAGTAATTTGCAAGCTTCATAGATTAACCCTCTTCCTGCTGGATTTGGCACAGGTACTGCTCTTCAGGGCATCTCTGGTTGCTTTCAGCATGGAGAGGGTTAAATGAATAGTGATCAGCCCTCGGGATGTTTTTTCAAACATAAAGTTTGTTGTTTTCTTGTTGATAATCTTAGACATATGTAGTTTATAATATTCTTGCATGTATACTTTAATACTATCTCCATCCATTAATTTAATTTACTTCATAAATTACATCATTATCAGTAGAGACTCCATGGAAGCACCTTATATTTCATATCGAGCATTTTGATTGGTCCAGCATGGAGATGGCAACCATAATGCGTCATTTTTGTTTTTTTATTCTCTCGTCATGACGTAAGCAATTGTAAACTTATAGATATAGTACGTACGATTATTAAATCGGAATCTCGTATCTTAACCTCGTCACAGGTTTTTACGTAAAGTTCACGCGTCTAACAACCGCCGCATCCCAAGCAGTCGGTTGATTGATAAAAATCTCGTGTTTTACAAGCCACTGGAGACCTGAGTAGGGGCTGCCCTTTTATTAATGGAAGGACTAAAAATACGGCTATTGGTTTAAATGAAGACGCTGAGCGTGCGCCAATCTAAACAGTCAGACAATTATCAGACAGGAACGGGGACTGATGGCTGCAACATGGCTTGATATAACTATATATAAAACATGCTGTGTCAACATGGAAATCCACCAAAATTCAACCAATTTACCTTGTCTGCTTGCACTTAGTGCATGTCAACATTTTACTTATAATGGAGCGCGTTTGTTTATTCTGGCATAAACAGAACCCGCACCGATGTGCTTTATTGACATCGTTGTTTATTTGTCGTCAGAAACGCGTCTCGGAAACTATACTTAGTCCAGGATTTGCATAGTATGTGTAATTATAGAACATTGGTCATAATCTGGTCACAGAGTATGTGTAAGACTATAATTTATGTATGTTAGATACTTGTACAATGTTAAATGTCAGAGTTGTGCTGTAAATACATTCGTCGCAAATTGGTGAAAGATTCCCGCAGCGACGTTAAACTCCATATTCACTCACTGTAAATACATAATACACTTGTACTGTTGATGGAGTATGTTAGAGACTTGTAAACATCAGGCACTTGTACTATAAGTACATTATACAAATGTACTGTTGATAGGGAGACTTGTAAACAGAAGGCTCTCGTACTTTATACAATATACTGTGATTTCCATAGATAATGCCATAGGTTCATCAGACCCTTGTACTATCGGTACTTCAAACTCTTATACAATGGTAAATGTCAAGGCACTTGTACTATAAGTACATTATATACTTGTACTGTAAGTTCCTTACACAAGTTATGCACTGTATCGATTCTCAAAGCTCTCATATCTACTACGAGATCATAAGGACTCTTGTAGCGATCTCTAATACATGGGGGATCGTGCACTTACGGGAGCGCTATGGTCACATAGTAGATATGAAACGATACCCTGTAACGTCCCACACTTGTATAATCATTGATATATCAGACACTTGTTCTATCGAACTAAAATAATCCAGAGAGATTACGCTGATGTAACACTTTGATATGTAAAATGTTTTCTCGTCGTCACCCAACTTGACTGACTGGTGGAAACCGGGAATGCATAACTCTGGAATTACAACATCAAAGAAAATATAAAACTAATTTTAAGGAAAGGCAGGTGCATGGAATTATGTTTTATGCGACGAGGGGCGTCTGATGTGAAACTCAAAATACTCGTTTTGAGGGGGAGGAGATGGTTGTAGTGATTACGTAAATCTGCGTGCAGATGGTATCGCATGATGCAGATGGTGCTGCGTGATTTAACGGGTCCCATGTGATGCACGGGTTGACCTGATCAGGACCTGCCCTGTTTGGATTTCATTGAAGGTGTTTATAGATGTCTTTGTACTTGCCGAGACGAAATGGTTTGAAGAAAGACATGTAGGATGTGTTACTTATGGAATACATTTTGTGTCTTTTTTTCCCTCCCGTTTGGGTTCGATATTGGAAAGGTTACGAGTTATGATATGCATTGGTACCTGCCCTGTGTGGATTTCATTGAAGATGTTTATAGATGTCTTTGAACTTGCCGAGACATATTAATGGTTTGAGGATTGACATGCAGGCGGTGTTACTTATGGAATACGTTTTGTGTCTTCTCTTTTTTTTTAGCCGTTTGAGTTGAATTTGCGAAAGGTTACCAGTTACGATATGCAGTTGTTCATTGCGATGACAAGAATGTGATGTTCTAGGAAGGTTTTATTTGATCTCTTTGATGTCCATATGCTAGATGTAGTCGGGATGTATGTCCAAAAAATGGGCCTAGAAATGAAAAGTGATCATGCTCCGGAGTAGCATTTGCCAACCTACCGGTATATCAAAATGTTCATATTCTCCTGGGCCCGTATTCTAGAAACTTCGTAAGTCCTAAAAAGTTTGTAAGTAATAAGAATTTGCCTAACTGGTTTTCTGCTTATTTAATTTTTGAAGAGATCTTTTTTTCACTAAGAAGTTTCGAGAATACGGGCGCTGGACTATTTGAAAAAGTAGGTTGACATTCTAGCATTTCACTCTTTGGCCACCATCTTGGATTTTAAAATGGCCACCATGGATATGTAGGCTATCATTTTTAAGGGGTATGGTCCTTTGTGTGTTGTATTTGTATACTGTGACTGACTGGTTCATTCGCATCAGCCATAGTTTACCAGTATTGCAGTAAAATTGCCTCCAATCTTAAACAGATTGCATAAGATTGCTTAAATGGCTTTTGTATTTTACCACAGTTCAGATACATGATCGGCCACACAGGTCCTTATTCTGTGTGAACTCACACAAGTCACATTCACTGAGGCTATATAAACATTTTAGAAAGAACGATGCTCTTTTAATGCACTACTGGTGCTGATAGTTAGATTTTATGAGCACTTCATTGATTTTATGAGCACTTCATTCAGTTTTTGTTCTCTGTTATGATTCATGCTTCTACCCAAAAGTGCACGAAAATAATTATATCTGCCCCACTATTAGTGATGTATTTGAAGTGGCTAGTAACCGATCATGATTATTACAATAGTAATATATTTCGGATTCCATCTCTAAAAGGTCTTCATATTTTTAAAAGATATATTATGCACCATTTCTTTCTTATATATTTTTATAGCAATATCCATATAACCATCATAAAAGTCACACTCATATTAACAAAATAAGAATGGAAAATGAGAGCACACTGATCCATTGAACAGGGTAATGATGTAGCGCTATGAGCACCCTTTAGAGTGTGGGATTTGGTGCAATATAAATGTTCCCATTATTATTATTATAATTATTATTAACAATCTCTCTCTGTCTCTCTGTCTCCTTCTCTCTCTCTGTTTCTCTCTCTCTGTTTCCCCTCTCTCTTTTTCTCTCTCTCTCTCTCTCTGTCTCCCCCTCTCTCTTTCTATCTATCTCTGTGTCTCCCCACTCTCTCTCCCCTCTCTCTCTCTCTTTGTCTCTGTCTCTGTGTCTCCACTCTCTTCTTTCTCTCTCTCTCTCTCTCTCTCTGTCTCTGTCTCTCTCTCTCTCTCCTCTCTCTCTCTCTCTCTCTCTCTCTCTCTCTCTCTCCGCATGTATATCTTCTACTCACTGCAGGGTCTCGATCTCAGATGCGTGCAGGAATGCCTGGTGGTCACAGTGCAGGACGAAGATCAAAGGGGCAAGTAACTCATGCATGCCCTGAAACAGGAGAGATAACTCTGTCAGTGACAAGGAACGATGAACAATCTGAACACTTGAGTGTTCACTGATATCTTATACAATTCTGTTAAAATTATTAATATTATCATTATTATTATTACTATTATTGTTATTAGTATTACTATTATTAGTTTTGCGATTATTTTCACTCATGTCACATTCTGCATGTTTTTGCATAAACATACCCTGCTCTAAGTAGGCCAGGCCCCAAGATTACAAACTTGAGCATGAAATCATAATCAAACAGTTTGTAATCTTGTGGCCAGATTTCAAGTGCTTCAGATTCACCATAGCATTGAAAGGGTTATTTTTGTATAAGGTATATTATGAGAAATATTTGAGAAACGCTATTAATATATGTAGATTATGCAGCTTTGATTGCAAATAAATAAATACATAAAGAAATAGGTTGATAAATATAAATAAATAAATTAAAAATAAAATAAAAAGGTAAATAAATAAATTGAAAAAAACTCCTAACCAAAATTAAATAAAGTAAATAAATAAAAATATGTGGACAAATATAAAATAAATATATATATATTAAATTTAATATCTTTAAAAAAAAGAAAATACAAAAAAGGAAGGAAGAAAGAACAATATATATAATGAGAACTATAAATAGTACATGAATGGCATATATAAAGAAAGAAGGAAAGAAAGAAAGAAAGAATAAGAAAGAATAATTGAATAATGAGAACTATAAATAGTACATGAACAGCATACACTGAGAAACCAATCACAAAACAACAAAAGGTGCAATATGTAAGTAGAAATAGAAACATAGAACTAGTTGTGTGATTAGTACTACACTAACCTGGCGATAATCGGAGATGGGGTGGGAGCGACAATAACAGAACAAAATACAGATCATCATGTCACGAACTTCTTCAGATTTGAAAAATTCAATCTCGGGAAAACTAAAACGATAAAAATACAATAATTACTAGGTCAGGGGATAAAAAGAACACATAAGAAAAATTAAAATCAGAAATGAAAAATCGGATACAGCGATGACGAAACTACTGCAATAAAACACAAAGCTATGAAATAAAATGTGTACCATGTGACGAAAGACATGTTTTACCCTTGGGCCATTTGATTTGATTTGCATGATCTTGGCTAATTCTCCACACCATATAAATGCTTGTGAACAGCCGAGCTAAAACTCACCACCACATAAATAGACGATATTATATTATTTATTACTGCCATATTACAAAATCATGTCTTTCTTCAAACGGTAACAAACCAGGACAAAACAGTTCACCAATGTGGGGAAAAAAGATAAAAAGATATGCACTCAAATGCACGTGACAACAGGAAACTCCAGACAGCGACATCAACATTATCGGAATACCTGGCGATACGAAAGATCGGGGTTGACTTTTGCAAAGATGAAGAGGATGTCTACCATCAGGTTCCGCAGCTGGTTGGACTGAAAAAATTCTATTTTTGGATAGCTGAAAATAAATGAAAATAAATAAAGACTCTCTTGACTGAAGAGCTGAGGAAGAAACATGGCGGAGAGACGAAGTGTGATGAAGTTTGGCGCTAAATTCTGGCATCATCGGGCATAGCGCAACTCACTGACAGAACATGTGACATTATAACATTTGTACCAATACATATAGTGAGTGATAATGGAGTTTAATGTCGCTGTGTGAATCTATCATGTAGCATATAAGGAGGACAACTGAGATGATTGGTCTATTATTGACTTCTAAAGTTCCATAAATTCCAGTGGCGTTTATATATAATTTGTAACAAAATTTGAGCTTATTGTATTTTGTGCTCAAAAGAATTCATGATATCAATTAAGAAATAGATATATACAGATAGACAGACAAACACACACAAAATACACACATACACTCAAACACACACACCCATACACACCCGCACTCACACACACACACGCACACACACATACACACACACACCCATACACACACACACACACACACACACACACACACACACACACACACACACAAGTGTAGACTACTCACGTCCTGATGACGTCCTGTTTGATCGTCAGTCTCAACTCGTTGTCCTGGAAGAACTGATTCCACGGACTCTGAACACGGAACAATCAAACATGTCCATTGTCCATATACATTTACGTTCAATTCCATGTAATCTAAACCTGGTTATGCAATTTATTTACTCGATGTATGTATTTTACTGAGGTCATTTACACGACAATTTTCCCTTGGGTCAATAAAACTATTATTATTATTAACTATTATTATTATCAGTAGAGTGCATAATAATGTTGGTCAATGTGAATCATGAGGGTGGATGGGTGGGTCCATGTGAATTGTGAGGGGGGATGGGTTGGTCCTCACCTCATCGTCCTGAGACAGCGGGTTGTTGATGGAGATGTCGACACGGTCCACTGCCCTCCGCGGGTTCACGATCAGCTGTAAACAACGCAGAACACATCCGTGAACTCGACAACCAATGTGTTCACACATGTATACTTCCCAGGGAGTTGAGAAGGAACACTGAGCACATACTGATCCACTGATTGGGTGTAATACTGTAGAGCGCTGAGTATTCCTTAGTGAGTGGATCTGGTGCATTATAAATATCCATCATTATCATAATTATATTATAATTATAATGATAAATAATTAATGATAATGATGATTATAATCATAATTATGCTGATACTGATAGAGAATAATAAAACAATGTGCACATTTATATTGCAACATATTCATGTTCATAGTGCTACATTGTTACATGATAATGACTTATATATTATTATTGTACTTTCAATTCAAACATAGTTTGTAATCTCAATTAATGCAAAGATTGCATAATTCCCAACTGATAAATCAAGTTCCAAAAAATCTTCATTACAATCCACATTTAAAAAAAAAGGATACTATCACTATCCGCTTACTTGGTTTTTGAGCAGTTCATATTTATTTCGCCAGTCACGACATCCGTCCAACCAGCCACTCTTGTCATCTGATAACACCTCCATGTATACCTAATAAATAAATCTATTGTCAATCCGACAATCTGATTGGTCGTGAACCAATCAGATTGTCGTATTGACATTGCATTCATACTGTGATGAACAACATTTTCTTAGGCCAGGTGCTTGATTGACAGTTTACCGGTCGCGGTTAATGGCAATTTCACATATTATTAAGCTGCGCTTGCAAGTTAAATGATTAAATATATACGCTTTTGTTATTTCAGAATATCAAATGAATGTATTCTCTACCAACGTGTTACGTAATGTATTTATAAGGATTGACTGTCATTTTCTTTACGTTCATCGAGGTATGAACGGATTCATA
>JAUTBZ010140118.1:0-12914 GCA_032361785.1 Lepetodrilus galriftensis | reverse complement strand
GTGCGAACAAACCCCCCCCCCCCCCCCACCCCCACCCCCACCACACCCGATCAAAGGGGTTCCTGTATTGAAAATGTACACTGGGAAAGGTAACTGACAGTCTGACAGTAAGTGAAATATACAACTGTTTTTGACAACTGGTGGTGATAGATCATTGGCTGCTAATAGATCATCATTGTGTCAGCTAAAGCAGTAATTGTTTCTTTATCGTTTCATGCCTCAATGAACAGACGAGGCTAATAGGTGCCCTACAGCATAATCTTTTAATACTACGGTATATCAGATAGGTAAATATCATACAAAATGACACATGTAATGATGTTACTGTAAAATGTGTATAATATAACTATAAAGCCCCCCCTTCCCCAATAAACACACGCACGCACGCACGCATGCATGCGCACGCACATGCACACACACACGCACACGCACACGCACTCGCACACGCGCACGCGCACACGCACACGCACATGCACATGCACATGCACACGCACACGCACACGCACACACACACACACACACACACACTTATACTGTATTTTATTAATTGATTAGAGGCATACATTCCCAGTTTGTGAATAGTAAAACATTTACTTGAAAGCATGTACATTTGTCTACACAAGTATTGGACACTTTTTTCACATCTTCCACTGGGTTTCAATATTTTTATATATTTCTTTTGTTTGTATCTTGCCATTTTTAATACGACTGTGTGGATGATGAAATATGTCAAGAAACCGTATTTAATACGTTAGTTTATTATTAATAATTATATATTTACAAGAACATTTAAATCTCATAGTTATCACGATAATACGACCACTTCCGCGTGACAGAGATTTTGATGGTAGCTGCAGAAAGTTGTGAATTTGTACACAAAAGTTAGCTTGTCCTTTCAATTTAAAACTTTTATCAGAGTTGTCATCAGTACCAGTCTTCTACTGGCAACCGGAGAAGCCGCGATGGTTCTGCAGATGTTATTGGTTCAGCATGGGGAATGACAGTGGCATACAGGAAGTAGTTTCACGGAATGAAGCCATGAAGCCATGAACACCGCCCTACCAGGACTTTCTTTGTCTGAGTCGCCGTAATGTAAAACACATGTTGAAGGATCTCAACTTTTTAACCCATGCCATGCCAGGAATCTTATGGGACATATTTTACATCTGGCCAGAGTGGCGCTGCTTTAACTTGCCGAGGGACTTGTCCCTGTGTCTTGTAGGACAAGAAGCTACTTGCCGTGTAGGTAAAGGGCTATCTCTGGGGTGTTTCACTTGTCTGGCGGAGGATAACACTTGTCCCGGTGGATAACACTTGTCCCCGGTGGATAACACTTGTCCCGGGCAGGCTGACAATCCTTACTGTGGGGCTGGGTCAGGGTACAGTTATATCTGAAACTTAAATTTCTAGCCATGAGTGACACGGGCAATTTGATCTAGATTAATTAATATCCGCGAGTCTACCTGTTCTGAACAAATCCTTCATATTTTGATCCATATTCACTGAATCTGAACCTTCGCTGGATGCAGAGTGTCGTATGGCAAGCGGCTATAAATAATTTTGTCTTTATTTGAAAAGGGGTTAAATGAAATCTGTGCCTTTGAGAAGTTGACACCAAGCTAGCATGTGTTAAGTTAGCAGTCTCGGGTTCACTTTGTCCCAGCAGAATATACTTTATCTAGTGTTTATGTGTGTTGCCATGCGGCCATTTTGGTAGCCAAGTTGTTCTCTGAAGCACTATTGCTCTTTATCTGTCTAACTTTGCATCGGTACGAGATGCACTCTGCACAGGAAATGACCAGTCGGTACTCGATTAAATTGTACGATTTGTCTCCTGAATTATTGATTGCAAAACAACAAATAATCCATTTATTCGTCAGGTTTTCATGTAACCTAATAATTAAACCGACCCTCGCCGTAATTTTATATTTAAAAAAAAAAACACCCATGGACTTTTCTTTTAGAAACTAAAACAGTTTATGACTGTCAACAGGCTAAGCTGTTGAATCATAAAAAAAATATCCGTGACAGGTGAATAAAAGATGTCTGCCATGTAGAAGTATCTGTATCTCCCGGAACCGAGGCCACTGTGAGTGGCAGCTATTGTTTGAGCTGGTCTTGGTCAGAGGGTCACTTCTTTGTCCACTAGGGACGGCTTTACTTCAGCGCGGAGATTTACCTATTCACCTGTCAGCAGGTGCAAGTCCTTGTGGACCGACCCTTGACGGCGACTAACGACCCTGGAGGTCACGTGAATATAGATGTGATGGATGGTGTGGCACCATGGCGTTACTGTTATCCCTCCAGATATACATACCACCAGTGTGTGTGAAGATTTCATGAATATTATTTAAAGGAGATTTTAGTATGAATACACGTTAAAATGTCAGTTATGGCCACCCTCATTTCTATGCATAGACATCTCAATTTCAGAACAATAAAATTGTAATGGAATTCCAGGGACATTTGTAGATAAAAATGACATTTGGCGATAAAATGAAATCAATTATCATTTATACTGCCTGAGTTTATCACGATCACTTCCATTAAAGGGCAAATATACTTGCCTTAACCTTCTCCATGCTGAAGGCAACCCTAAAGAGCAGTGGCTGTGCCTAATCCAGTAGGGAGAGTGTTAACCAGGGAGAATGTTTTACTTTTCTGAGTATGATTTCATGCTCAACTCCCATATAATTTTTGAGCTGGAGCATAAAATTGTACTCGAAACGTTTCGTAATTTTTGGGCCAGGTTTGTTCTAAAACACTTATATATTAGGGGATGTAAAATATTGGTGTAACTTGGGTCAAGATGCCCCTAATGTAAATTTCCTGGGGATATAATAGTGGTTAGTGTTGTATATCCAGGCCGGCTATTATAACGTCCTAGTGCCCTGGGGTTGAGAGCTGTACGTCCTAGTGCCCCAGGGTGGGGGCTGTTTAAAAGGCGGGTCAGTGCAACTATGAAACACTTTATGTGGACTATTGCAGGCCATTAATATGAGTGACAATAGAGTGCACTCCCTTGGCTAGATGGCAGTCCGTGAGTGTCTGCTTACATAACGCAGTCCTTGCAGTCCCTCAGCCCTGCAGCCCCTAGTACCAGGCAATTAAATAAAGTATTAATTGCTGCTCGGGGAGATGCAGTGATTTCCATGCAGTGATGAAGCTCGGTGTTAGTGTTTGCCTGCCTGTAGGGGTGAGAAGTATATAAATCATACATGCTTAATGGTCTAGGCAGATTGATGGTATAATCTCTTTATTGACATGCTATTGCATAGTTAAATTAAAGTTGTATAATTCAGACTTTACCCTATTTCTTTTTGTACAGCCCTGAGGAAATAACACCTGTTGTGGGTCAAATATTAAGTGTGAAAAGTATAATGAGTTTACTGTGTTTTATTTCTGACAGTAGTTTGCGATTATGTGAGACATGTTCAGATATCCATTAAGTTGGCTGTTCATGGATCCCGGAAGTCTTTCAAGATAAATATTATTTTAAAAACAATGTGCGTGAACTATTCCTGCAGCGATGTAAAACCAGTGATAGAAACTTACCGGTACATTGTACCTTTAAAATTTACTAGCCCGAATAGTGATATAAATAACATGTTCACGAAAAACATGAATTTCTACTAGCCTGTAGGATACCTTTAGCATATTTAATATGTAAGTCATCATTGGTCTGTCAGTACCAGTCCGTGTTCACAGGTTTTCTGAAACATACGGATGTAGCGGGTTCCGTGAACTGACAAGCCGTGATATGAGTGAAAGAATCTTTAAAGTAGCTCTCAAGTACAAGTTTAAATGTTTATTTTTTAAATAAAAATGTTTGAGGATTCTTAGTTAATTAATATTTTTATTTGTATATATATTTACAATTCAATCTCATTTTTTTGAAATGCTGAAATAATCTTTGTTCATGTACCCCCAACTGGGTATTTGTGGCGATCTATTCACCCGGAAAGATGTTTAGTCGCAGCAAACATGTCATATTTCTATGGTAATGTGGATTCTCATGCTACGTGTACAAATCCTCCCATCTCATCCATACACATCTAGGTAACTAGTGTACGACTTGGCAATGTTTGCATAGCACTGCCACAACTAATATAAAGACTTCAGTGCTTTGAATGAAGATGCAACGCTGATGTTCAATGTTTAGTGTGTTCATTAATAAACGTCCAAAGGGACCAGCTTTAGAAAGTGATTGTAGCATTATTTTTTTAAAGAACTTTTCACATCGTAGTAGAAGTAAACTTTGTTGAAAACCAGTACTCATGATAATATAATAAGCCTACAGATCCTAATAGAGTACTGTAACATTATTTCTGCTATTAGTTATCTCTGAACAGTATGGTATCGCAGGTTGTCGCAGGAGGATAACGAGTTAAGCAGATGCATTTGGTGTTTTAAATGCCCTACATGAATTGTGACAATTTGGCTCTTCAGTTATTATAATTTGGCATGAAAATAGTATATTGAATTGAAAACAATGAATTTTCTTTTTCAATGCATGCTTTTTTAATATATATAAATGTCAGAAGTTTGTCATAGTTTTTTTTTGTAGTTTTTGTTTGTATAAGTATGCTGTTGTTACCAAAGTTTAATTTTGTGATTATGAAAGTGATCACATACTTTATTCATTAATGTGTATTATGGGCAGGATTTTAACAGTTTCAAGGAATGTGTATTACCATCTCCAATGGAATATATCTTGAAACTGATGAATATTTAAACAAAATGTTTTCTAGTCTATACAAAATATGAATACTTTGCATTAATTCCTCAAATGCTTTTTACTAAGTCAATTAGAAACAAACCTAATTGAAAAATAGTCATTAACAGATGGTATATAGGCCGCCATGACAGGAAGTCTGTGTTTAACGAGCTCACACAGCGCAGAGCTTCTAGAGGGAGCAAGGAATGCTGGTGACAAACACAGCAAGTTTGTTGGGTAAACAGGCGAATAAGCACTGGTTTTGTAATCCAACAAAATTTGTGTGATGCTGCCCTAAGCACAAAGCCGTAAGTCTTGGGCAAAACTGTCAAATCAAATCCAGGCAAAAGTTCAAATTTAGATATCGGGGAATGGTGGTTAACTAGCTTACTCATCCAACTGATGAGTTGTTGGAAGGAATACAGTGCGTGTGTGTTGCTGACAGAAGGTACATACTATAGCCAGGAATCGATTTTTAATCGAGATAAATATTTGACATGAATCGGTGGAATTTGATTTGACCTTTCGCCTTCCAGGCACTTTTTCTCTGAGGAATGTAGTTTGTTTTGCTCTACCGCCTGGCTACAGGTAAATGTCTGTATACAATGTGTCTTATCTTTATTCTGGGACTTCCACACTGACTGCATCCACATGCACAAGTATTGGGAGCAATTCAACACTGCAGTTTGCTGTCCAAGCTCCTCTACATCATGTCTGAGATTTTTATTATCAGCAATTCAGGGTTTCCAATTCATGACATATTGATATTTATTGAATATTTTTTTTATTAAATTTGAATTTTATTAAAATGATTTCCGTTGTTATTTTTCAGGTTTCCGGGGTCGGAATTGCCAGATTGATGTGAACGACTGCTTGAACAACCTGTGTGCTAATGGATCAACATGTGTGGACAAAGTGGACAGCTACGCATGTTACTGTCCACCCACGTATAAAGGTCAGTTGCTTTGTCCAGATGTTCCATGCACCTCAGTCTCAACACCCTGGGAATGATCCAGACTATTAACCCTCTACCTGCTGGAGGCAACCGGAGATGCCCTAAAGAGCTGTGCCTGTGGTCTAATCCAGCAGGGAGAGGGTTAATGGTGTCCTTGTTCAACTACTCTGTACTTATGGTGCTGGTGTTATGAACAATATTCTTGTCCGACATTGATACTTTTCCTGTGCTGTGACCAATAGAACAATAATATTCTCACGGAACAAAGATCACCGTACCTGTACAGTATTCTACCAATATTTACGATCACCGTCACTGCTTGCAATATTACACAAGTCTTCAGTAACTTCTGTGCTCTTGTAATTACGACTAGTCACTGCCGTTTCAGTGAAAATATGTGCAAATATTTCTGGTGACACTGGCGTCTGAAACATTCCTGAGGGTGACACATCCCCGTCATAATTTGCCCCCAACCGTGATCCCTCGTCCCGTCCCCTGCCAAAGTAAGCAGGCGCAAAGATTTCGAAAAGCCTTGAGGAGTTTGTCTGCAGGAGTTGGCAGCGGGTCGGAGCAGTGCCAGTAGATACCTTGGCGCAGTTTAACCCTACAGCAGGTCGGAGCAGTGCCGGTAGATACCTTGGCACAGTTTAACCCTACTCGTGCAGCCCAGTCACTGGCTGGCGTAAGATGTATTTATACCCGATGTGCACTGAGAATTCTTCAGATACCTGTTGAACTGTCAAGCCAGCCTGCCTCTCTCTGCGCTCCCATCGATTCCCGTCTTGTTAGTCTTGTGTAGGCTGCGCACAAACAAAGGAATCGGCAGCAGAATGGATGCAATATTCATCTCGTCCTATACAAGGTCTTCAGTTCTGTTGTCCGATGTGACAATGTCGTGATGTCAGGCTCAGTTATATCATAAGTTTTTTAAAAACTATTTTAAGAGATTATTTCAGGAAGTCGGTACCTTCACTTTTAATGTACGTTTTTGCTGGATTAAGCAGAGCTTAATGACATCTCCAGTTGCCTCCAGCATGGAGAGGGTTAATGTACGTTTATGCGGGAATCAACTTTTCCAAACAAATCGGATCCATATCAGTTCTATTTAAGCTTCAAGATTAATAAAAATCACAGCTTAAGAATATTAAAATTATCGTATATGTTATATTTTTAACTTTTCAAAAAGACTATTTTGGTCAGTGTACATCCTCGTGTGTGAAGTTAACATCAGAGAGTTGTGATAATATAAAACTGTTATCGTTGAGTCTGTTCCTGTGATTTCTAATGACAGATTTCGAGAGATACACACATCTATTTTTCATGCTAACGTCTACGATGTTCCCGTGGATTTGTTCTCGTATCGGCGTGATCAGCGAGTTGAGCCTCAGCTCAGTGGCCACAGTCAATAAAGTTTCATATCGTTACCAGAGATTAAACTATTTGACTGCACGGCAGCATACAGACATTAACTATTCATTCTCCTTCTTCATCTTATCTGTCACAATGGATGGTTACGTTTTGTTGCCGGAGTACGCGAACATCACCCAAGACCAGGTTGTGAATTATAGATATACGCTGCGCTCAGTCCTTCGAGTAGGTGATGTCAGCATCTAGCAAAGAAAGGAAATCAATGACTGAATTTCATCTAATGTACGACACGCGTTATCGATGTTACAGGTGCTCAACCTTGACGGGCAATTAGTAAATTAGTGTCGACGAACAGAAGAATCAATCTGCCGTTATTACTAGTTATCGTACTCTCGTTTTTTAAAGTTTTTTATAATTTCTCAAAGAAAACCTGTCCTGTCCAATGTAGCACTGTTAAGCTGCGTCTACACTACCAACATTTCGGCAGCATGTTGCGACACATGTTGCGATACATGAATTTAGGCCCCGTCTACACTATCAACTTTTGGGAAACATTTGGGACACACAGTTAAGTGTCGGATTACAAATGTTGCCGAAATTTTAATAGTGTAGATGGGCCTTTAGTCTGAGCAAGAAAAGGAGTTGATGCATTGTAATTATGCACATTATTATTAGTACGGTAGTAGTTATTGCAGCCTGCCCTTCCACTGTAAGATATTTGATGCTGGCTCACCGAAGGACCATCAGGAAATGGGAATAAAACTCACTCACTAAAATTACACTTGCTCACTCACTCGTTCTCTCAATTTAATCACTAATCTTGCACGTTCAGTCAGACATTATTTGTTGTGCTGATCAGAAGATGTAGGAATATTTACTTGTTACAAAGAAACGACTGAGCACAAAGATTTCAAATGGGCACAAGCCAGTATGTAGTTTCCCAAAAGACATCGCCAAGCACAAAGATTTCAACCCAGCAGTACGTAGTTTCTCATGCTCGATTTACTTGGACGACTAACTTTTTCTTATTCGTCTTAAAGATGTGAAAGCTATGTGACCTGTGTCAACTTACTTTTTGTATACCAGTCAGCGAACCGAGGCAGGTATAACTGCATTGTCGTCCTGAAGTGTACCTCGATGGAGGCCCATAATTAGGGGAGCCTGAGAATTTGGAAGATTCTTCTCTTTTCACTTTAAAATCCTTTTAATTTGAACTTTAAAAAGCCAAATTTGATATATGTTTATCCTGACTGACTGTATAATATATATAAACGAGCTGTTGAGATGGAACATTTCTGAATACATTGTTACACTGTCATCATGACTCATCCAGTGAAAACCTTCAGAGCGTGGTGGGAGCGTGGAAACGTACCCGCATTTACCTACGTCGACTGCAACCGTATTCAAATCTGTATGTACCTATAAAGCTCCACGGCTGACTAGAGAAACATGAGGCATTCAGGGGAAAAAGTTTGTTTTTACCCACGCTTTCTCATGATGTCTAAAAGTATTTTAACAAAGAGGGGGGATGATGTGACAGACAGTTTGGTGGGCTGATGTATTGACCCAGTCGTGCTTTTTGTCCTCTTTAATACAAGAGTTCTCATGATGATCTGTACAAATATTGACTGTACGTATTGTGACAGTTAGGTAGGTAGGTAGGTGAGAAGTCACTGGACTGTGTCTGTATGTCAGTTCCCATCGTCCACGAATAGTGTTAGATATGCATTGCCTAAAGCGGGTGCTCATGAGTTTTGTTTAAAAAAAGTATCTTTCGACCTTTAGCGAACGAGTCAGGATTTGTACGCGGTTATCCACAGTGTTTCAGTAATGTTATCATGATCTATGGTTGGAGGATAATAATAATAATAATAATGATAATGATGATAATAATAATAAAAATAATAATGATAATGATGATAATAATAATAATAATAATAATAATAATAAAATTTATAAAATAATAATAATAATAAATAATAATGTTTGCTAATAATGTGCTATTTTCACACTGAAAAGCATACACAAAGCAGTTATTATTCCCCCTGTCAATGGATCAATGTGCACTCATTTCACATTCTCAACCCCCTCAGGAGTATGTAACTCAAACTGCCATTTCAGGCACAAATTAACAGGTTAACATTAACAATTCAATCTGATACCACCGGGTACCCATTCACAGCTTTGTGGAGGTAATGTGGATCTGAGCAGTTTTCCAATAGTGCTACGTGATGGCATGAGCTGGGCTCGAACCTATGACATCTGGGTTATAGGGCAGACTATCTACCTGACCTGCGTTCCACGCGGCTTTGTGTCATAGTAACACACAGTAGTCTTGGCATTGACAGATACAGACCAGCCAGGGACTAGGGTGTATAGTCTACAGAAATTGCATTCCAACTTTCCCTGTGTTTAGAAGTGTTTACAGAAATTGCATTCCAACTTTCCCTGTGTTCTCCACTTCAGACATGATACAGATCGAGACTCCAAATGCCATTTGAACTCCAACCTTTGAATGTGATACCACTGCACTATTTTGTCTGCACCATCAGCTTATTATCCTAAACGTTAAGCCATCTAATGACAGCCGCGTCCTATACACATACGTCATGCATGCAGGCAATGGCTAGTGGTTGTCTACCATTGCCAGAGAGAATGACGGGGAAAAAACATTGTTTCATTAGTAGTAAAAGAATCTGGAGAAATAAATATAATATTTTTCTAGTAACCTTTGATCTATTCAAAGATGATCTTGCTACTTTAAGATACAGTATATTTCTATACAAATAGCAGGATCATACAATTTGATTGATGTTGTGATGCACTGGAGGGGAATTATCCACTCTTGATAGATAATTACAGTTAACCCCTTTCAAGTTGTCAACACTAATAATAGTCTATTTTGTATATATGTAGGCCCATGCTTTCCATATATTGCTTGACAATTACGCGACAGTTTAGAGTCGCTTTCAAGATCCTTTAACTTACCAATGAATACACAACATTTATTTCAAGTCTCAAAAATAATTTCAGGAAAATACTGCGACATCGACGTTGACGAATGCATGGAACAGCCCAACATCTGCCGTAATGGCGCCACCTGTATGAACCACCCCGGCGGCTACCAGTGCATCTGCGTTAACGGCTGGAACGGAACGGACTGCAGCGAGAACATCGACGACTGCAAGGACAACCCCTGCTACAACGGCGGCACGTGCCGCGACCGCGTCGGATACTTCTTCTGCGAGTGTCCTAAAGGAAAAACTGGTGAGAAATACTGCATATGATCCTGCGTGGGATAGACGCTGGGGAGGGGGAGGAGCTTACGGTTGGTGTTGTGGTTATCGTCTTCCAAAAGAAATATTATCTATGTGGTGACTTTTAAAAAATATTGTGTGTTGTGTGTATTTGTGGTTGTATGTGTTTCTTGATGTGCATGTGTACATGTGTGTGCACATGCATGCACACAGACACACACACACTGAGTGCACACACACACACACACACACACACACAGAATAATGGTTAAGAATACAAAATTATATTCCAATTTTCTAAGTGAATTTGAATGAAAGGAATCCAGTAATCAAGATAGTAAGATCAATTGCGCAAACTATGTAGGCCTACGTGTAATACATTCATTGGGTGTGGCCCTTGACATAGTTAAAGGCCATCCTCGCACCACAGGGGTACCTTTAATTACGTTCACACTTCAGTACTATGCAGCGAGTCCTGAACGTAATTAAGTATCCCAGAGGCCGTATTCATAAAAGGGCTTGTCAGTTTTTGCTATATATTTGGTCTTCACAAACTGACTTTCATGAATACGTGTGAGAGGATGAGTTAAAGGCATACTATCAGTTGATAGACATGGATAATGCACAAACGAATTTCGATCTGAGACTAAATATGCCTACGCTTGATGTATCCACCCACAAGTTGTTATTTACAGATGTACTTAGTCCCCAGTACTCAATCGATATCAAAATAGTAATGTTTTATATGAATATAAACGTTCCGCTATTTATCTTGTCTTTGATTCATCAACTGAACTATGAGGGAATTGCAAGCAAACGTTGCCGTTACGCATTATATGTCGTACCACTGAGTTAATATGTCCCCTTGCATTGACATAATGAAGCAACTAACAATACGACAATATTCAGGTTTATCAGTCGACTACAGGGGGTTGCAGTGGATACCAAACAGCGGTGGAAAGTTTTTTGGAAGTAAAAACATGATGTTATGGTATGTCAAGTTAATATTGTGCAGTTGTAGCTAAGAACTAGTCCAAAACAACCATACATATCTGTGATAGTATGCCTTTAAGTATGATGCTGGGGATAGGTGGAGACGGTGGACCTCGTTCTTACTGTAAATCAGCACTTGACGTGGTGACTGTTTTCAAGCAAGAAGATAACACTTGGAGATTGGCGACAAAAACAGATAATGTAATTATTGTGGTCCTTGAATTTTGACTTTATTTCAAAACATTTTTTGATTCTATTCTAAAAGTTCTGTGAAATATTATTTAGGAAAAGTGTGATGCAATGTTATCTATGTGGGATTTTAACTTGAAATACAATAAATTCACGGCCTACTATAGGACTTTATAATACGTTTATTTTATTTATATATTTTTTTCAGATCTAAATAAAATAGATGTTATTTATGAAAATAGTGATGCAATTATATATGTGTGGGATCTTAAACTGCAAATAAAATCAATTCATCGTAGAAAATGTTGGATTCATATCCGAATTACAAAATATTGTTGCTGACATAAAATGAGGATTTAGTGTGATTTCAACTGATAGCCTAATAAAATAGATGTTATTTATGAAAATAGTGATGCAATGCTATTTGTGTGGGATCTTAAACTGCAAATAAAATCAATTCATCGTAGAAAATGTTGCATTCATATCCGAATTACAAAATATTGTTGATGTTGTCTGAGTGTGCTGACATAAAATGAGGAAAATGTGTGATTTCAACTGATTTCAACTAATGAAATATTATTTTGAAGAATATCAATGCAATGATATAAGTGTGGGGTCTTAAACTGTAAATTTAGTCAAATCATCGCAGAAAATAAGTAATTTGAAACCGAATTATGAAAATGTTGATGTTGTAGTCGTCTACAGTTATGATATAACTCGTTCCCTTCTACGGCCGCTTCAGTCAGTTGTAGAGAATGTTTTGAATGAGCGATTGTTTCTCCGTCGTCATAGCGACATCTCCCCCACTCACAAGTGTCATCTTAATGGAGGAATAACGTGGATAAACACCAAACACGGGGACTAGAGTTTGTGTAAACTTAGCTGAACAGTTCATCACTACTTTGTTCTTGTCGATGTCCAACACCCCCATCCTCCCCCGCGCTACATCCACAACCACCCCGTACTTGAGGGTCACAGACTCTGTGATAGACCGACAACATTCCCCCCTCTTCCCCTCCACGTGCGGGGCGACGCAGACACCGCGGTGTTTGTCACACCAGACTGCCGCCATAACCCAGGAGTCAGGCTGACCGTGAACCTCCTGCTTCCTGTCCAGACGCCCCTCCCCACACACACCCAGCTCCAGGCCAGACCCCCACCCACACACCCCACCCCACCCACCCCCCTCTAGCCTGGCGTGTACCTTCCAGTACTGGGGGGCGGGGGGTACAGTGGAGGGGGACGCGGGGAGGGGGAGGAGGTACGACCCACATGTACCCCGATATTTCCTCAACCTCTGCGGGTGTCGGATTTCTGTGGCGGGTTTGTTGACAAGATTCCCGTCATCGTCGATGTGACAGACGTCGGTGTTGGTTTTCTCCTTGTTGAATGTCATGTGGGGATCTGAAATGTATGTTGGAATGTTTTACATAAA
>JAUTBZ010140117.1:0-28407 GCA_032361785.1 Lepetodrilus galriftensis | reverse complement strand
ATTGAGGCGACATTAATTATGTATCCCTCTTTTGAAAGCACGCTTATGCACTCGTGCACACACACACACACACACACACACACACACACACACACACACACACATATGTACATGCACACACACACACATGTGCACACACACCACACACACACACACACCACACACACACACGCACGCACACACATACACACACATACATACACATACACACACACACACACACACTGGTCTAATGTTTACCATAGTGTACTGTATGTTGAACACTTTATTTCAGTGTTGAGTGTTGGAGACCAGGGATACTATGAAGGGAGAACGGATATAGGCAAAGAAGGATGGTTTCCAGCCAATAATGTCAAAGATATCGCATTACGCAGAGGTATGCCGTCTTATTACTGAGTCATTTTTAGTTTGAATCAGGGTTTTGACCCATGTCAAGATTATTTCGATCATATTACAGCTTGTCAGTTTCAAAAGCAGAAACCTTGAACAGGAAGAAACCTGCAATATCCATAGTATAGCTCTGCGTGTTGCAGTAAGCTTGCCAGCACTGGCTGGTACTGACTAACCAAGCATGATAACTACATTGCCACAGTACAGACAGCACAGCACTTTATGATCATGTTAGAATGTGATTTATGTAAAATTGATGCCGAGTCAATGGCGAGTTTGAACTCGGAACCATTTGCTCCGAGTCACATGATTTGCCACTGCACTATCACACATTCCAATCACTAGTATGGCATCAAGCTGTATAAGTAGTGCATCATTCTGTAAACCTGAAGAAATCATGACGTTACCTGTATACATTGATATCCTAGCTATCAGGAATTTTCTAGACCAATATCTCGTTGCAAATGGGTGAAAGATTCCCGCAGCGACGTTAAACTCCATATATTCACTCACTAGACCAAAATCAATAATTATAGTGATTTTATGGCATGGCCTTCAATGGACCCATTTTGAAAACATTCATCCGCAGCAATGTAAAACAAGTCGCTCACTCGAAGTGCTCATAAAATGTTCCACTTTTGATGTTCCCTGTAAAAAGATTCGAACAAATTATTTTTATCTTATAATTACAGGTGTCACAAAATCCAATATGTTATGATTATGTTTTTGCTTTGGGAATATTAATTAGGAAATTTTGTTCCTATGGAAATTAATTATGATTTTCTTTTTGTATGTATTTTTCACCTGGTCACAAAATCCAATATGTTATGGATGTTTTTGCTTTGCTATGGAAATTAATTATGAATTTTGTGTTTATTTTCCAGCTGGTTCGATGGGCGACCTGCTAGGATCCGATACCGTCACGTTAAATAGGAACACACTGGCTGCTCTCATCAACTCCGAGAGGCGGTGAGTACCACAGTTGTCTCCCTTCCTCGGCGGAAATATATTTTTCTACTGTAATCTCTGTTTTTGTACCATAATTCCTATCATTGGAATTCCTGGTACTAATTTTCATGGATATTATCATGATAATTAGTAATCTGCGTTTTGTTTCACGAAAATCTTGTATCCACTAAAAGATGATACAAGAATGTCATGTCATATGTCATTGTTTATAGAATGTTGTAACAAGAAGATCTGGAATGTCTATTTTACAAGAAATGTTTTAGCTTTTCCACTAAAGCATGAAAGCTGAATGTTTCAAGCTATGAGGTGATCATTATATTCACCAGCAGCAAAAGGCCATGCTAAGCTTGGTAGTTGTAGTATTGATATTGAGTGAAATAGACAGCCGTATATTACTATAGTTTATATTATTATTATCTCAATTTTATTGCTGACAATGCGACAGTGAAACGATATGTGTATCAACATATGCCAACAAAAATCCCCAGTTATGATTGTACACGTTTCCTTGTTTACATTCAAGTCATTAGTTTCATTTCTTTGTAGGGAAAATGGAATGCAAAGGTTTTGTAAACTTTATGCATACATTACAATATGTAAACAAATACTGATATGTAAACAATATGTAATACATTATGTAATACACTATGTAAATACACTATGTAAACAAATACTGATGTGGAGGAGTTGTATACATTGCCAGAATAGCTTTAACTGTCTGAAAGTGACATCATTATCTGATTCATAATACTTCCAAGTAGTAACAGTTGGTTTGCCATATTGCCAAATGGTTACGGTCATTGCCCTAGGTTGCATTATTGCCATCAGTAATACTGTTGCCTTGTTGCCTGATTTTCCTTCTTGCCACAACAACATTATTGCTGATTTCTAAGACGGATATTCCCCATTTTAATGCCAAACAGTATTTGCCAGTAGAGTAAATTTGCTTCATTTTCTTTATTGCCGATATTAAAAATAACAATATTGTCCTATTACCAATGTAACTGGTAGTAACATTGCCAAATGTTTGTTGTTGCTAGTAGAGTAACTTTGCTTCATTTTATTTATTGCCAATATTAACAATAACAATATTGCTCTATTACCAATGTACTAGTAACATTGTAAAAGTTGCTTTATTGCCAGACGGTAACCTTGCAAGGTTTGCATTATTGCCATTACCAGGCATTCTGGAATGTGGACTTTTGGATAAGCGATGTGATAAAATACATTATATACACTGAAGCATAAGTCTGTTAAACACAGCTGCCTGTCTGGCTGGCCTCCAGTGACTTCTAGCTGGTGTTAGTCACCTGCCGTCAGCCAGATCAGATCTCACCCCCCTTGTCAACGATTAACCACATGCCGTTGGTAGCCGTTTTAGAGATAAATATGATGCAGAAAGTTAAGATGTTTTTGCATTATATTGGTAGCTGTTTTTGAAATATGTTTTATGCAGAAAATGAAGGAATTATGGAATTTTGCGTTGTCTGTTAGTAGCGGTTTTTGAAATAAATTATATGCATAAAGTTTAAGAAATGACGATATTATTTTTTGCATCCCATTGGCAGCTGTTTTGGAAATAAGTTTTATGCAGAAAATGAAGGGATTATGGAATTTTGCATTGTCCGTTAGTAGCTGTTTATGAAATAAATGATATGCCGCTATAATGCAGAAAGTTTCAGAAATGAGGATTTTTTTGGTGCATTCCGTTGGTAGCTGTTTTGGAAATAAATTATATGCAAAAAAATATAGAAAGTAGGACATTTTGCATTGTCCATTAGTAGCTGTTTATGAAATAAATTATATGCCGCTATAATGCAGAACGTTTCAGAAATTAGTATTTTGTTTTGCATTCCGTTGGTAGCGGTTTTGGAAATAAATTATATGCAAAAAAATGTAGAAAGTAGGACATTTTGCATTGTACGTTTGTAGCTGTTTATGAGACAAATTATATGCCACTATAATGCAGAAAGTTTCAGAAATGAGGATTTTCTTTGCATTCGGTGGGTAGCTGTTTATGAAATAAATGATATGCCGCTATAATGCAGAACGTTTCAGAAATGAGACAAATTATATGCAGAAAGTTGACCCCTGTTCAATTATCAAGTATTAATGGTTTTAATCAACAAATGTTGTCTTCCTTTCGCAGGCCCACATCATAATTGGAATTAATCAGTGAGATGTATGTTTTTGCATGATTTCAACAGTATGTTAGTGATGTCGCCACCATCTGTTTATGATGGGATGAAAACCTGCAACAACTTTGTGTTATGATTTGCCTCAAACTTGTTTTTTTTTATATGGATAATCACATAGGGGGTAAGGATGATTAGTTGTGTGTGTAGTAGCATATCAGGATAGCGGTATCACTCGCTATAACTAATGGACCTTTTAATGCCATATAACTAGTCGCACTGTTTATAGGCAGCTATTTATGTGTTTGTTGGCCTATCCCAAGGCTCCACCTATCTCTTGGTAACATGAACCAATTGCCCAAGGCGATATATAATCTCTGTCTGTTTGCCTTAATGACCTACTCGGCGTGGTAGTAGTGTGCATTAGAATGTGGCAAAGATTATAGCTGTCGATTTTAGTGAATAAATAATGTTAACATTCCCATGTTCAAATTATTATTTATCACACATAAGTTAATAATAGTATCTATAAGTAAAACTCTACCATTAATATTACATTATCAGTATCATCTATCTGTAGTATTTATTTACTCGAGATATTAATATTATTTACCTGTCGAGATATTAATAGTTTCCATTAGTTATCTATATAGGCCTTTTTTGTCGTTTTGTGGTGAAATATTCCTGCTGTGATGAAAAACAAGAATTCAATCCCATCTGCAGAATTTCTGCAGAAGGTAAAGCATTTGAATATTTGGTTGGCAACGTTGTTCATGTATTAACCCTCTCCCTGCTGAAGGCGACTTAAGTTGCCAGATCACATGCAGAAATAGAACACTTTGATTTTATTCAGCAGGGAGAAGGTTAAAATATCAGATAATGTGTGCATGGATTCTGAATAAGTCCCAACAAATTTCTATAGTCATAATAGTGGGCAATAAACTTAAAACTCTTTCATCACTTCAGGATATTATTTTCATGAATATTTATATTCTTCCTGCTAAAGGCAACATGGTAGCTATAACGCGATTCTGATCAATAAATCGGGTATAAGTTTTCATTTTATGTCAGATATCTGTTGATCCAGACTTGAAACTTTAGCTTTAGTTAATCAGAACTGAGAAGTAAATAGAATTTCACGAAGGTTTCCTCACACCCTACCCACTCTCAAATCTCAGGAATACGGCCGTCGTCTGCCATGATACGTAATATCGCGCACACGGTCTTCATCTCGATATCTCGTTTTTAGACGTAAACAATGTTTGGAATGTGTTTTCAGTTTCATGGTTTAAATAACGTGCAGCAAAATTTAGGTTCAGGTTAATAAGTTTGAGTGTTTATGTCGTTAGGAAAGTAATCGTTTTGGTTTATGTTACTTTATTGTTTGACTTGGCTGTTGCTGGTTTTATGGCATTGTTATATGTGGCCTACAATGGGTTTATGTCAACTATTAAAATAGCCATAACTTCCAGGTAGAGTAAATGTTTCAATGTCAACATGACGACAGACGGGTTATTTTTAACTTATATAATTAATGATTCGCTTGAAAATAAACTTGTTGTTACTTGTACAAGTTTATATATATATAATCTTTTTATAACGCATAGTAAATATTCATATATTTTTGTGTAAATCTTTCAATGTCAACATGCCGAAAGACAGGATATGTTTGGCTTGTGTAATTAATGATTCCCTTAAAAATTTGTACAAGTTTATAATATATTATTTAGTGCATAGTAAATATTCGTATGGTTTTCTTTCAACATTCGGTCATCACGATGTGCATGCATGGTTGTTTTTTATTAGTAATCTGGATGTTCTGGTAACACAAGCTTATCAATTGCTTCAGCATGTCATTCCTATGCATACCTGATACCTGAATTCATACCTTTTCTCTGACTGTATTAGGCTGGTATCGATGTCATGCCGACAATAGATACCATATTGAAATGTACAGGTATTGTTCTCCATCAACAGCAAGGCAGATATAACTTACATCCGTTGTCTATGTTTTCAATTGGGACAATGGCTATTGGTGTAATTATTCTTAACGATAATTCATCACTTTGTTCATCGGCTCATGAGTGTTTGGACTTGGGCGAGAGTGGGCTTTAGTAAAGTAAACTTGATAGGGGGAATATCGGGTGGATTGCGGTTATTGCGGATCGTGTGGTGCCAGGTGCACAGGATTTATCCGTGATTCACGTAAATGTATTTAAATGTATTTTTCAGCCACGAATATGGACCACCTTGTCAGCATTTTTTTAGGGTGTTGGCAGATTGACACGGAATTTGAGAAAATCTTGCATGATGTAGATCTGTTTGTCATATAATCGGTGTTCAAATACGTATATGTCGTCATACTTTACGATCGTACGATGCATTAATCGACCAATTAAAAGTCTCACAAGCAGTTTTCTATAGGGTGTTCTTTCTTTCTGTCTTGGTCGAAATGGGAAATCAAAACTGAATTGTTGACAGATTCCACTTCTGAGACTTTTCCGTCAGTTGTCAGGAACGTAGGTTCTATTGATGCCTCGTCTTTCGTCAGAGCTCGTTCCAGGCATGTTATTGTTATCTGACCAGGTCATCTCGTTATTAGCTCGGCGATGGCCTCCGTCAAGATAGGTGTCACACCCTGGCAGTCGGGGCAGTGATATCTGAAAAAAACAAACAAGTACCCCAGAGAGTTGATGGCCTTGTTTGTTAATCTTAACCTTTTCGAGTGGCTCGCACTTTGCCAACCTTTCATCTTTAATGTCTTTTGTCAGTACCACAACTGATTACATTTCTCATAAATTATTAAAACATTTCACGTGTAATATCAATGTTTAATTATTTTTATATTTTCATTTCTGTATAACAATTCCAGAAAAAAAAATGTAAGAATTACGTCTCGGTTTATTCATGTTTTTGTGACAGAAACGATCGTAAATCGGGACAATTGATAAGACAGGAATGTCAAACATTGACTCGGGCTGCGGTACGTCTAAAACTGGAGCAATGTATGGTGATGGGAGATATTGTAAATACTCCGCCGTCCAAATCTCCGCCACTCCAGCGGGTACGTGAAGTAGATAAAGCTAACACTTAACGTAGGTATTGCCGCTTTCATGTACCACTGACGCAGTACCCTGGGGGCTGCATGGCCACTGGTGTGGGTGGACCACTGCCAACTCCGTGTAATGTATGGCCAGTTTTAGTGGCCACTCGTGGAGGTAATGCTCGCACTGGAATGTTTGGCAGTCTTAGAACTAGAAGTACATGACACCTCAGTGACGATATCATGTAGACAATGACCATACCTTCAGAAGATAATAACATGAAAGCAGCACCTATCCTGTTTTTTGACAAAATTAAGTAATTGCTACTATTTATGGAACGTATATTCATGAAAAGGTATTATAATTGCTCGTGACTAATATTTATTGTGTGTTTATTCCTTGGCCAACCATTAGGTACAGGTATTTCATACTAGGTGTTGCTGTATATGATTATCAGCAGCTACTGCTCAACATCTTGAAAAGGAAACATGATCATGGTCATTATCATAATAACAAAACTATCACTTTATATTTTTTAAATTTATATATATTTTTTTAATTGGGATTTAGAGCCACTTTCAAGATTCTTTCAATTTATTTCTCATTAATGGATCTTCGACATTCTGATTATGATCTTGGAAAGGAAACAATATCATGGTCATCATGATGACTGTGAAACCATCGCCTCTTTCTATTTTTATCGCTCTCCAACCAAGCTGAATAAGTATGCATTTGTTTGAGATGAAGCCTGATGTAATCTTGGACTGTGAAATTGTTGCAGTAACGCAAAACAAATCGTGTCTGTTTATTGAGTAAACGTGGGCAGAGGCTGTTCCCGCTGCTTGTTTATTGCTGCAGCATGTCCAATGTTGCCTCATTACTGCAGTGTTGTCAACCAGTGGTCTCGGTGGGTCCTCAAGGACCATCAGTGGGTCCAGGCTTGTGTGGTGTGGGTCCTGACTCCTGTGTATGTGGAACTATGGTGGTGTGGGACCTCCATTAAAGGGGAAACTTGTTCATTTGGCTTGCTCCAAGTATCCAAATTTTAGATATTGGAGATTGGAGGTCAGTGAACCCCTAAAGGTAGCATGCTCTAAAGCTCTACGAGTTCAATGATGCTCTAAAGGGCAGCATTCTCAAAAGCTCTAAATGCAATCTCCTTTCACTATCAGCATATCACTGTGAAACAAGAGTGCTTTTTCTGCAAAATGTGACATTTCTCGGTGTTTTTTTTTATACATTTCTGTTGATATACGGCTAATATTGCTTTGTACAAGTTGTCCAACTCGAGATGTGGTTTGGGGGGAGGGATTCGGCACGGAAATCAAGTCAAGCTGTTCACCTGTCGCTATGAGAGGAATGCCTTTGATTGAGACACTCGCCGTCATGGCAACAAGAGGAGATTATCTCAGAAAAAGTACTGATCTATGTCAAACATGATGAAATTGTGCTACATGTTATGGAGGGAATTGTGCTCTGGCAATACAGGGCTTGATCAAATGTTTGTTGTCGTTCATTGTGTTTTGAAGGAATTGTGATTGGAGTGTTGTTGATATTGAATGAATGTGCGTGTGTTGGACGGTCCATCATTCATACATTGATATTCAGTGGGACACAAGTGTTCATTGTGACATTATTATCTAAGCTCATCTATACTATTATTGGCAGGTTTTATAAGGGTCATTGCTGGCGTATTTAACTATTTTATTTTTAAGCAGTGATTACTGTTGCAACTTTCGTCGCAAATGTGTGAAAGATTTCCGCAGCGACGTTAAAACTCCATATTCACTCACTGTTGCAACTTGCATAATTTCTTTTTGCAATTAAATAATTCACTTTTTAACTTTGCGGTTGTAAATACATTTGTGTCATATTTTTTATTTATTATTTTTTTGGTATCATATTTTTTATTTTATTTTTATAGATAAAGTGGGTCCATATATTTGAATCCCCATTAGTTATTTACTGACTACTAACTGATGTGGTCAGGTGTAAGGAGGGTAGCTGGCTGTAGAGAGTTGAGAACATCACACATCGGCCAGTATAAAGGACAGACCCAGCAGAATGTCAGACGGTGTTGACCCAGTGTATTTGTTGGGAGCCGCGACTCTTCAGTCTCATTCTGTGTGTTTGTGGAGGGATCCGCCCCAATTTACAACCCTCAGAATCGAGCTCCTGTCTAGTACTCCTTCAGAATTCTGCTCATGTCTGTGTGTTCCCTCAAATCCTGCTCATGTCTATCTGTTCCCTCAAAATCCTTCTCATTTCTATCTGTTCCCTCACAATCCTGCTCAAGTCTATCTGTTCCCTCACAATCCTGCTCAAGTCTATCTGTTCCCTCACAATCCTGCTCATGTCTATATGTTCCCTCAAAATCCTTCATGTCTATCAGCTTTTTCAGAATTCTGCTCATGTCTATCTTTTCACTCAAAATCCTGCTCATGTCTATTGGTTCCTGTAGAATCCAGCGCATGTCTTATGTGTTCCATCAGAATCATTCTCATATCTTTATATTCTGTCAGAATCCTACTCATGTCTATATCTGAGCTCTTATCTTTAAAATATGTAGCTAAGCTGTCAAAAAGATATCTTTATCGATGTATAATTTTCAATGAAAAATATTTCACATTATGACAAGATATGTGTATCTGGTTTCATATATATCAGTTTTCTTATGCCATGTTAACATGTCTCTATATAAACCACCTAATGATATAACTAAATAGATGGCATGCTATGTTGAGCCTATAGATCCAAATCGGATTTGGGTTCAAATTATCAGTAACTTTAATATTACCTTGTAATGTATAGAACAAATATTTTTGAGATCTGACCTTGATCATCACAAGTGTTTTGTTGGAAGCTCTCATCTCGGCATATATATATACACGGCCGAATGGACATATCAAGATACATCGTATCAACAAACACGTAGCCTCCAAATATTTGCAACACGTGTTCGACAGATTTCACCGTCGGCTGACCGTCGACCAATTAGGCGTGAGTGACCGCTGCTGCGACCACACACCCAGTCGCGGGACCGACTTCCGCACACCGTCCATAACCTGGACAGTTGTACGTCCGAGGTATTCCTGGTTCTGGATCGGGATCCTGTTGTCGGAGGTCGGGCTCCCATACCTACACAGGTCACGGCAGCGCAAGAAGCTGTCTTGGCATTTCTGGTCGGAATGCCCTGTCTTCTCTTGCCTTACAATGACGAAGCATTGAGGCTTGCTTCGTGTGATGGATGCCGTCTTTACGTACAGTGATGAAGCTTTGAGATTGCTTTGTGTGGTGGAGCCCCAGGATGGAGCCCACTTCAACACCAAACACACAGGTTGTCCATCACAACACAACACCAACCTGGCGTTAACCCCATCACTGCCAAGTAAACATCCGACGGGAATTTGCGATCAAAGCCTTCGTGTATGCATGTGAAATCGGGTTTGCAGATAATTGGAATTTAGGCAAGATTTGTGAAATTAAGGCAGTAATTAATCCTGGTCCCGTCAGCTCTGACAAAATCCTGCTGGTTTGTGTCATAGGTGTTTGTGGTCAATGTCTTTCTGGTTTTTTTTTAATGCAATATCTCATTCAAAATTGCACATTTTCACCAATTAATAGGCAATTTGTACTTATGACAACTACTTTTACAGTAATTTGAATTATTACCAGATAATTTTTTTTTTTCCGTAAATTTATTTGTATGTTGATATCTGCTAGGACTCTTGTACATTCTTTCAAGATCCTAAGTTGGCATAACTTGTATCCAATATTTATTATTGTAAATAAAATTACCAAAAATAAATACAAAATTATAAAATATTTCTGCGATTTCCTATTTGTTGCTGCTTTAACACTGGATTGCTAATGACGATAACAAACCCAAATTAGTAGATGTAGGGTTAATACGTTTGACCATGAAAACTCACTTGACCAGTAAGGATTTCACATGCTGTGCACTGTAAAACATACCTGTACGGCATTGTTTGGTCTAGGTTTTTGTGTATGTTGTGGGATTGTGTTCTACAACAATGTCCTATGGGCTGAGGCAGTTGCAAGCACCACTCTGAACAATACCAGGTTCCAATTCATGGATCCGGTTCTACACCAACAGAAAGTATATACATTTCTATGCATGGAAAAAAATTGATATTCAGCTAGGATTAAGATTATGGAGATACTGCCCTGGTAGGCTTATAGTGGTCACTTTCTTGTTTTATTCATTTTATATATATATATGAATAATGCGGTAGATATACTATCAAGTATCTACTATATGTACTCGCCTATGGGTGAGATATTTCTGCCGCGACGTTAAACATTAATTCAATCAATCAAAACTATACGTACTAGGCGGGGTTACTGCTGTACTTCACATTCTTTAAGAATGGGCTCATAAATGCATTAACAATGACCGAGAACAGTAGATAAAGCCGACAATTATAAATGCCAAATCACAGCTAATTATTTCCAGTGCTTTTCTTTGTGTGACTTCATTGTTCGTACGACAATAATACCCAGGTCGATATACTCTCCGAGTAGTTTCCTATGCAGTCGTGAGCTCGGCATTTCCTCCGTATTGATATAGGTACCCGGCCAGTACACGGGCTAATACATGGACCAAGGCTAAGCAGGGGGTAGTACTACTTCTCCTACCTGCATTCCGCCACGTGCTCACCTGTTGTGGGACGGACATGCTATGGTACCCGTTGATGCATGGATGACTAGTTCTGGTCCTACGATTACACAGTGGTGACTGATTAAGCATGGAACTTATAGGTTATTGATCAACATTTTTTGAGTCCACAGATTATGTTGAAGGCCGACACGTGACTGTATGTTGGGTGTAGTTGATATAAGTGTAAATAGAAGTGGGTGTATATTGCCAATATTGTATACCGATGTATGTACTATTTGCGTACTGTATACTCACAGTATGCTATACAAACTCATATTCCCAGATAATTAGTCATGTTTTACTGTATACATAGAGTTTGTGTATATTGATTTCCATATTATCGAGATGTTTCCATATTTACCTCAAAATAAACAATCAGGCGACAATGTCAAAGAAGTAGTCAATCTTATGGAATACACGTGAAACATTTCCCCAAATTCTCGCAGCTTTAGCTTATTTATTTTATTTAACCGGAGAGTTTTACAAGTATTATTACCGTATTGTGGCCAGTATAAATATTATATTTGATCCTGGGTTTTCTCCGGAGACAAACGTGTGTTATGGACTGGCGAGGGATAATCAAATAAATGTGTGACAACTCCCACAACCCAGAACCCGCTAACTTTGAACAAGTTTCAGTGTTTGTTTTATTAAAGCTGGTCTCGCAGATAGGCAGCAAGTATTTTGGAAATATTATTTGTTTGTTATTATTCCATTTCAAATGCAAATCTTGCAGGTAGCCGAGATAATATCAAACACTTTATTTCAAGCACAGGAAATATGTCTCGTAAACATCTATTAAAGAAGACCAGACACTTCTAAAAGAAGACGTGTGTTTTTGTTTTTGTATGGTGCCAATTTCAGTGCATTATAACAAAACTAGGATTTAATGACCGTCTTTGTACACCAAATCTTTCTTCATACTTAAATCTGTTCTTTACAATTTATTACAATTTGAGAAATATTGTATGTACTTTTACGAAATAATAACACATCTTATTGATATATAATAATTTAATATTTTATGTCTAATTCAACTATTTTATTACATGAACAAATTTAATCTAGATTGTTGTTACGGCAGTGTTGATGGATTGGAGTAAAGGACTTGTCAGTGTTTTTACCCTGTAATTATAACTGAATTCTGACGTTTTGTAATTATACATCTTTCTGACCTGTTTCTAAGAAGACGCTGCGGTGTAGCTGTGATTACGGCACTACGGTAACCAAATGCGTGACCTTCAAACACCTAGAGATGGGCAACTACCGACATTAAAGTTCACATGGTCATCATAAGGTCACTACTATAATAGTCGCAAACAGGTTTACTGAAATATGGATATTATGGTAATTATTTGTTTAATATTTAAGACACAGCGTCCCCGTTATGGGGTTATGGTTATATTTTATGATTTAATATCTTTGGGGGGTTAAACATGTCAAATGTGAGCTATGCCTCTTAGCTATTTAGATATATTTACTTCATCTTGTCATATGTGGCCATAGGACAAGTACCGTAGTGCTTAATCTTCATGGGAAGTAGGCAATCCAGTTTGTCATTTCATGTACATTTAGTTTACCCTATATTTATATATTCATTAGGTCTCTATTCTTTCATGTAGTAACCACCATATATTTATATATTTATTTACATATTCCTAACTTTGTATATTTGTACATATACTAGTAACTTAATTATTTTCTTTGTACAGTATTAGGGAGCGGATCTCGTAAGCATTCAGCTTTTATACAATCCCATGACATTTTGGTCAATAACTAAAGAATATATTTATTAAGTCTCTATTAATTTAATATTGTGAATACAGTACTTGTATTTATTGATTATTATGATAAAGGAATAATAATATCTTTCACTCCAGTAAGTATTATGTCTCTCATTGATGTTATGTTTGTCTCAAAATGATTTGTCATCATAAGGAAATGTCTCATAGTTTATGTTTGTCATATATAGAGACACCAGGATTCCAGGCAAACACATCCTATCCCCTTTGTCCTTTTCTCCACCCCTTCCTCTCTCATACCGATGTCTTCTTTTACTATTGGGAATACAGTCTAATAATATAGGAATAATATATGCTCAGTATCTATTGCATAAGATGGTAGCTGTTGTGTTTTTGTCTTCTATTACTATGGGGAATACAGTTTATTATGATATAGGAATAATATTAGCTCAGTATCTATTGCATTAAGATGGTAGCTGTTGTGTTTTTGTCTTCATTTACTATTGGGAATACAGTCTAATAATATAGGAATAAAATATGCTCAGTATCTATTGCATTAAGATGGTAGCTGTTGTGTTTTTGTCTTCATTTACTATTGTGAATACAGTCTAATAATATAGGAATAAAATATGCTCAGTATCTATTGCATTAAGATGGTAGCTGTTGTGTTTATGTCTTCATTTTATATGGGGAATACAGTTTATTATGATATAGGAATGAAATATGCTCGGTATCTATTGCGTTACTACAGTAGCTGTTGTGTTTATGTTTTCATTTACTATGGGGAATACAGTCCGTTATATCATAGGAATACAGTATGCTCAATATCTATTATTAAGACGTTAGCCGTTGTGTTTATATCAAGCTGCTCAAAATGATCGGATTTGTCATCATAAGGAAATGTTTCCCAATTCTGGTGTGTCATATACACGTCCTCTCTCCTCTTCTACCTGAACTCAGGTATTGATCCGGGTTAGCCTCACCCGAGGAATATACCTTTATTTGTTGCTATTTATAGCCGACTGATTCACTGCGCTAGATAATGGATCCGCGGTGGGCATGCCTGACATATCTAGTGACTGACGGAGGTGTGTTGTGTGTTTACTGGAGACAATTAACTGCTGAATTGACGGCCACCTATCTACCTGGGACGGCCGAGTCATGCTTCAGAATATACGCTTTCATTAAATACTCGCACATCTATGATGGGAGGTGTATCTGGCAATGCAACCAAGCAACAATGGGATTTGGGAATTAATTGTTGATCGCGATGTTAGAAATATATTTCTTTCATTTGTTTTCTATTTTTTAAACCCCTCTAATATTATTTTTGAACTCTACACTTAATGTCTTGTTATATTTTAATAATTACAGTGGGGGTAAAAAAAATATAATTGAAAAAAATATAAATGTCCCACTGCTAGTTGAATGTAATTTGTGGTGGTAATTGGTAAAGCCGTCTGGAACTAAATAATCATTGTTTATAGTAGTTATATCTGTTTGTTTTCATACTTGTAGATCTATGGAATAATTGGTTTCATACTTGTATATCTATGGAATAATTGGAACTTGGAAGTAAAATTAAATTGTCACGTTAAACAAGAAACGTATATAGAATTGCTGCCACACGATTCCATAGATTCACGCACAGTTGGCCATTTCCTGTACCAAGTCACTTGTATATGCATAGGAGAATATTAAAGTGCAAGGTAAAGAATATATCTGCATGCTGAATGGTCATTGAAGAGGTTTTTTGTTGCGAGAGTCGCCGATCCCCACATGTCGTGAGCGCTGTCTGTGTCTCTCATTGTGCACGGCCTACCCAGAAATATGGTGTCCTTTGATTAATTGTTCCAATACTGTCCTCACTGTATCCACACAATATAGGCTTTTTGAGCAATCCTGATATATGCTTTATAAGACCAGGACCAGCCCCATGTTCTGCTGTTTCGGATTTGTCTGGTGTTTGTGACGATTTATGATGTGACTGGATGTTTGAGGTTTGCCTTGTTGATAGTGCCATCTGCGGGAGGGAGCAGCTGTTTAATGCTGTGCGCATTATACGCATAAAGAACGAACACGTCTATTGATTACGCAGGAATCTGTTTCCGTCACACGAGTTGACGACGACGTCGGGTGTGGCTCTGGGACAGGTAGAGGAATCGGAAATACTCGTCCGAAGAGACGGAATACCCTAAGGATACCCTACACCTAATGTAGTTGTTACGAGGCCACCCAGAGCAGGTTCAATGGACCCGGGTAATTAGCGAGAATGACCCAGAGAGCCATTAAGAAGCTGGTGACAACGGGTGAGGAGAGACAGTGGAGTAAGGACTACAAGTCAAATGACCAGTTCCCTGTGGCCAAGTACATGGCCCTGCCCAATGGAGTGCGACCAGATCCCAGTGCCTCAGGCAGTGTGGGCTTCTCGGCCGCCGTAGCGCGACACAGGGAGCAGACAGATCTCGGCCAGCACAGGCAGCCAGTCAGAGGTGTTCACTACCTGGAGAATGGTCGGGTCCTCGGGACTCCTGGGTCATTGACTGTACACAGCAACCCACGGGCAGCGGCCTACGTTATCACACACAGTCCTGACAGGCAGAAGGCTGCAGTGTACGTTTCAGGGAGTCCTCCACGTAATAAGACAGCGGTGTGCTCCTCCAGTGCTGAGAGCCGTGGTACAGTGACAGGGTACGGAGGTGCTCATAGACCAGGTAGACAGACACGGCGAGTCAACACACCAGTTGCTGCTGTCGTTACTCAGAATGGGACATCTTCAGGTGTGACAGGAGAAGTGTGGACCAAGGGGGTCTCCGTCAGCCCGCGTTATCAGAAACGGGCGCAGTCCACTCCCCCACAGGTGTATCGCAGCAGAGGGGAGAGATTGCCAAACACAGCCAGCTCGGGTCAACACACCTCCAGTCCGAACAACTCCAGTGTTTACGACGGCGTGAATGGCTGGCTGTCGGCACACAGACCCTACGAGACCTCGGAGACCAGCGCAGACGTGAGTAGGGACTCCACCGGTGTCGAGGAGATCCCACTCGGAGGCGAAGCAGTCCGACTTGAGTCGGCATCTGCCACCACCCCGATCTCGCAAAACTACAGCGGACTCCCTACGGGGAGACACAAGCTCATCGTCGGGAACACCAAGGATACGGATGATTTCGTGATTCCGAAGACGTCGAACGGCGAGTTTATCATGATGGGAAATTACTACGATCCCCAGGAGCTGTATGGGACGCATTCGCGGACTTCCAACCTTGCCAATTCCAAAGGGAAGTTCTCGAGTATGCCATCACTGTTCGGCTCGAGAGACATGGACAAAAAGGCCATGAAAAAAGAGATGAAGAGGATTAAGGAAGAGGAGAAGAGGCTGAAGAAGGAGGAGAAGAAGAGGAGGAAGATGGAGAAGAAGTACGCGACTGTGGGACCCAGAATTATGCAGAATAATTGGAATTATATCCAGAGGCCCATTGAGGATGTGTACAGGAGGCCCCAACTCAGAATGAGGGTGGTGCCCATCGACTTTGAGGACGGTCCCTCCAGTCGCCCCCCCTCGGTTCCCCCACCCCCTCCCCCTGATGTGGGGCTGCGCAGGAGATACCTACATGCCAGTGCCCCTGATCTACTGCGGATAGAACAAGTGTATGGCTCTCTCAGCAGGGAGAGGCCACCCCCTCAGCTTACCTCAGTGTACCAGCGCAGGTGGGTCATTTAGCCTCTAATACTCCAGTCGAGGTTTATTTAGTATATCCCATTATTAACCCTGAAAAATATAATTTTTCTGAATATTCGCTTAATATTCGATCAATGAGTGGTCAATAATATATATTCAATTAATGCAGAAATATTATTTAGGTACAGAAAATTCAGTACAAGATTTCTCACTTCCTCTATATCTATTATACATTTAATTCTTATGAGGCATTTCATCACGTGTAGTTGTTGACAATCACATTCCTGTGGTATGATAGCGGAGGGCTTGTCTTTGTTAGTGTGTAATGCATACCTTGACTCATGCCTGTTGATGTCCCCACTCACAATGCTGGCATAAACACTGTGCATGTACCTGTGGGTGTGTAGGTGCCAGGTATTTACCTTCCATTGCGTATACGTGTTGTACATTTAACACTGCTTATGTACAGGCACCAGACGTTTACTATTGGTTATTCAGACAGGTCACATTTCTACCACTGGCTATAAAACAATACATTTACCACTAGCAGGTAATACAGTTACTATACATCTACCACTGGTTATTCAGACACTACACATTTACTATTGGTTATACAGACACCACACATTTACTATTGTTTATACAAACACCACGTACATCTACAACTGGTTATACAGGCACCATACATTATCACTGGTTATTTACCACTGCATGGTTATACATTTACCATACATTTACTATTGGTTATAACATTCCATTAGATGTAATAATTGATGAAGCATTTTCAAAATTCTCTTTAATTTACCCCCATGCTATATATAGTATACTGATCTGGTTACATAACATCGCCATGATTCAGTGCCTAACTATATTTATGAGTATTAAGCCAGGTGAGATAATCAGCAAATATCGCACGGCTTAACCTAGATATGGCATAGGTCTGTATACATAACAATACACAGGTTTATTTATTCAAAGATTTAGATAATTTTGCCAGAGGTATGCAAATGCTTTCCAATAAAAGTACAAAATCATCTACTTTTATTTCGTATACAGCTAATTTCTGTACACAATTTTTTTATTTATTTTTTTTCCATAGTGCATTAAAAGCAATATAATGGTTTAGTACACAATATATTGAGACAATTATTATCAAGATGTTAGTGATGGTATTTAGGCTGAAGGCAACAGTTCTCATCTATTCTGATGGTAGTTTCCGGTTGATATATATTTCTCACGAGTTTGTCAATATGTCTATAGGGTATTTAAGATACACGCCGTGATGAATCGATGTCAGAGCCTAGTGTATACATATGTTAGTCTTTACTATGATATATATCTGACATTTGTGTTCCGGCTGATATGTACAGCTGTCAATGGTATGAACGACACGTGTCCCTTTCTTGTCATTGTAATGTTACAACGTCTACATCAATAACATCCATGTCGCTACAATACTCCACTGAACTTCCATTGAATTCACATATCTACTCAAATATTCATGGCCGTTCTTTTGTGATACTGTATGGATATGATCTATTGCTAGTTTCATGCCGTATTATACACTCAATTTATGGCAAATTCATATTCAAATCAAGGGAATGTGTATACGATATATGCTATTGTGATACGTGAACCAATTTCAACATTGGTTCTATGATAAACGACCATGTTTTATTTCTTTATTCCAAACACACGTTTTTTCGAACCATATACAACACGGTACTGTATAATGTTGTCAAAGAGGTTATGCTTTCCTGTGTCATTGTCATGTCGTCGCAAATGGGTGAAAGATTCCCGCAGCGACGTTAAATTCCATATTCACTCACTCACTCAACTGTGTCATTGTAAAATGTTGACTGATTATGACATTGTAATAATATAGTCACATACCATAGCATTATTACTGTAGTACGACACTGTCTATGAGCATCAGTTTTGCTGTTGTGACAGATGGTTGACATGACGTGCATGTAACACCGAGTGATTGATGTTCTTTATCTCCATACCAAGCCAGACCTCTACAAGTGTTTTAGAGTCGGCTCCATGTGAGGACCTGCGCTCCGTCAATACCAGATCTGTTACGTCACTGTGGTCTAGTGTAATGTTAAACAATCGTGAAGGGTCTTGTTGTTGTTGATGACCAAATAGAGCAATCAGTCAACTCTCAGTTGCTGACTGATTTACGAATGTCTTTCAGTTCTATCTCGCCCGTGCGGGGAAAACAACATTAACACCCCAGAATCTCTTTCATTCTCACATATTCTTCCTTCCCTCTCTCTCTATTTTCTGTCTGTATCTTTCTTTTTCCTTTTCTCTTTCTTTCATCCCCTCTCCTTTTCCTTTCCTTTACTCTTTCCTTTTTGTTTCTTTATCTTTTTCTCCTTTCCCTTTCTCTCCTTCCCTTTCCCTCTCTCTCTCTCTCTCTCTCTCTCTCCTCTCTCGCTCTCTCTCTCCATCTCTCTCTCTCCCTCTCCCTCCCTCTCTCTCTCTCCATCTCTCTCTATTTCTCTGTATTTTTGTTTTCCTTCTTCCTTCTCCATCTCTCCCTTTCCACCCATCCCTCTATTTATAATTAAGCATTAATGGTGTCGGTCAATCGTGTTGTACATATATCTATTGACCAATCCTTTCTATGACAACATTGTCAAGATGTACTTTTGTGAATAACTGAATCTTCCAGAAGAATAATTCCTCACATTGTTCTGATGTATTTGTCAAAACACAATTGTACAAATACTTGATAATGATTTATTGCCGAGGTGACAAAGGTTCATTATTACATTCCTGATGTTCAGTGGAGTGATAAGGCCACACCAAAGGACACTCGGATCAATTGTACTGCAGATATATGTAGGGCAAATATCAAATACAAGCACAAATGATAACAGAAGCATGACAAATTGGTCAATTTCAGTTTGTTGATTGAACTTATTTTACATAGTAAAGATAATAATGGCTGTTTTTGATGACTGTTTGTTATTGTATGGAATAGGTTCCGGGGCTTTGTAATGTATATAGAGAGAGATTTAAATATATAAAGAAAATTCGTGACTTGTAATCTGTGGTTTTTATCTGCGGCCCGAGGGTGGTCAGGGTTAACAAGTGGGTGCGAACAAGTGGTAATTATGGACCCATTGAATGGTGGACGTGTACCTAGCACCTACTGGGGACGGGGTCTGATTGTTAGAGTGCTGTCACACTCTTAATTACAATTAAACAGCCGCAGTTAGTGTAAATTACACCGATGTTTGAGAGACGAAAACAGCAAAAGAAAAAGCAGTGAATTGCTGTTGACTTTAAGTGGAGGTTAGGCAACATATGCTTTGAAATTTGGCTAATCTTGCAAATAAATATAGACATAAAATAGCTGTTTCCTTCCTTGCCTCAGGCGGTGTGTTGTCACAGCGGTACCTGTAGTTTTGTTCCTATTGTGTGGAGAACAATGCAGCAGGTATGACATAGGTAACTGGCTGTCTATGCCTACAGGCGTGGGGTGGGTGTGACAATGGGAGGCGTCATGGGGGCTCTGTAACCTAGGGTATCCTCATCTATCTCCTCCTTTACCCCCATCCCCCCAGGATGTCAGTGTTACGGCATGTACCACTGCCCAAGTGTCTTAGTCCAGCAGTAGTCCGTCAAACATGTCTGGCCTCGGGGCACGGGTTCTGATTGATGGTTTCTGGTTATCACGACCAACCGACCGACCGACCGAGATGCATGAAATGTAAAGTAGAACTGCTAATGGGGTTTCTCAGATCTAGGAGGTCGTTATATTGCACTTACATGCAAACTTACACATTCTCTATCTGTCAACTGAATCTTAGGAAAATGATGTCAAGGTTAAATGTCGACATTTGGATGACAGGAGGTCAATGGATGATATATTGTCTGCGGAATAACTTGGTGTGCATAGTTATCATACCTACCACAATGATACATACATTTTTCTTGTTGTTAGGCTATAGTTATTTGATTTCCTGATTTACGGATTATTGTGCGATAATGTTTTTCTTGTGCGTGTCAAAAATATAAATAAATGTAATTTGATATTTTCCCCAGTATGGTAGTAACATAATGATAATTGGAGATTATAAATGGTTGGTTGACAGAAAATAAATATCATTGATGAACATAATTGTTATTAATCCAGTACACATAAATTGTTCAATTTTTGTTCGAAAGTGGAGAAAAACTGGTCAGCAGATCCGTAAACCAAGGCAACAAATAACTATGGCCTTAGCCGGATATGTACGTGACCTCCACATTCTCCTCCTGACATCTGACAGACGCACCTGGGTAGTTCTAATGCTACAGTGATGTAATGATACAAAATTATGTAAAGCACAATGTCACGTTTGCATCATTTTGAAATAGAACGAAATCATGACCTGTCATAGTTTAGTTTGTATAATAGAAACATTGAAACACCTAGGAGTGTTTCTCCATTGGAATTTTAAAGAAAAATGTTGATATTTTATTATTGTATACTAGTATGTTATGATACACCAGCTTATGCTAATTTATATATTTTTTTCAAACTTTCACCTTTCTCAATATCATACCATTGTTCCTGCCATACATTTGATTATTTTTCTTTTAACAACATCTATTTATTAACAATTCCAGGAACAGGTGCTATGTTCATACCTAAGGTGCTGTAACCTTTTGCTGGTTTGATTGTGAGCACTTGTACCTGAACCGTAGGCCAGTATGGAACCTGAAAATTGAACCTTCTGGTTTGAACCCAATATTGTGAGCAAGGACAGAGAATTTCAGAGGCCTTTGTGACTATGAACACCTTTGTGAAGATGGGCCATGAATTAGGAGCATTATTACAGAACCCTATGTCTGTATGAATGCTTCCGTTTCAAACCCAATATTGTCAACAACGACAGAGCAATCCAAATGACATACTGTACTACTATCTTAGTACAACGGGGTCCATATGCACAGACGTAGTTTAACGACAGTTTAAGCTAAACTAGGTTTAGCGACGAATTATACCACTGTCGGTATGATCCTTAAACTATGGTTTAACTAAACTACGTCTGTGCATACGGACCCAGGTGTTTGTGACTATGAACACCTTTGTGAAGGTGGGCTATGAATTGAGCTTGATGAACGAGTCAATATTGTCGTGATCTGTAAATTATATATGTGTTGCAGACACTACCTCCTCCTAATGACAATACTAATATTGTACGTACACACAACTAACACATTCAGTAGAGATTACATACAACCATTGCACAATTATATAGTGATTATATGAGCAGAATCACGGGCACATTATACGGCTGGTCAAACACAGGTGCATCCTGAGCAGAGTGTTATTGATGAGTTCATTCTGTTCCCTGTTTACTTTACACTTATTGAATAACTAGCTACGTAAACCTGTACGAGTAAATGTGTGAGTAAACTATCTGCCCATTTTGTTGAGATGTTCTCGAGTTGAAGGACAACTCCAATTTCACTTGTTTATTCAAAGGTTATGGACTTTGATCAATGTCTTACTATAATGCCTGTGGATATCTAGGTGAATGGTATTTGATCAATGTCTTAGTGCCTGCAGATATATCTAGGTGAAGAAGTATGGTCATAATGCAACTCCTTGCCTGTGGCCAGGTTTTGTATTGTTTGTTTTATGTTTTTTTTCTCGTGGTTTACTGCTCCTCATTTAGAGGTTATTTCGGTCATACTACATTGTGCCAATTTACAGCAAGAGTAGCCTTCAATGTGTGTAGGACACGGTGTTAGTGTAAATCTGGAAGCCTCTGCTGGTACTGACAAACCAAAGATGATAACTACACTGCAACACTGCTGACAGTGCATCCTATCATTGACTACATTGGGATTTTAACCCTCTCCCTGTTGTATTAGGCACAGGCACTGTTCTTTAGGACATTTCCAGTTGCTTCCAGCACGGAGAAAGTTAATGTTCATCAAAACCTGGCAACCAGGATGGGTTTGAACTCAGAACCTTTCGGTAAAATGTTTGGAGATGAACCACTGTGCCACCACCTGACCATGGCAACTTGGATTCAAGCAAAATGCACATGCATTTTATTGGCTATCGTCCATAGTGAGGTTATTTCGCCATTAATATTCGCTATCCTACTTCTGGAGGACTCTGAGGTCACGTGACATACTCGTGTCGGAGGTCAGTCATTGGCTGTTGTTGACTGTGGTGAAACACCCTTGATTGCACTCGTTCAGGCTATAATCTTATATACTCACTCAATCAGCCAATGAGTTGATAGGTATGTACTCGATCAATCTTGGATCAGATCGGTCAAGATCAACGTAACAGCAGGGATATTAGCCATACATATATTACCGCCAGTTTGTGTCGGGTGTAAACTGCAAAATTAATGCATTGGTAGCAACAGGACTGGTCAGCTTTGAAGATATTTGTGTCGTCGTGTATGGGCTAAAGATTCATGCTGCGATGTTCAGCAACAAATCACTTGCATTACTTTGTTGCATATACGTGAAATATTCTCGCTGCGACGTAAAGCACCAATTCATTCATTCACTTATATATTATTAACTTTAGTGATATTTGGAGCAAAGTTATGTTTTATTCTTTCCAGATATTACCCACCGAAACATTGACATTTTGGATTGGATTTTGTGAAATTGTAAATAAGTAAAAAAAAATTAAATGTATTTTTTTTCCCAATGATTTATAGATTGTACTAATGCCAACACTCAGTGTCTGTGGAAGTGTAAGCTCAATCTGAGCCTGACCCAGAGCAGGGTTCCACTTAGGTTTCAATTTTTGAGAGTACCAGGAACGCATGTTGATATACTTATCAACAAATTGTATTAATAAAGTGCGTCCAAACTTGCAATTTTTGCGTATGGGACGCAGGATTGCTCGTTGGGAGAAACCCTGCAGAGATTATGAAACCTTTTGAGTAGCATTTCATTCTCAAGCTAAAAGTTTTAAATCGTACTCAGAAAAGTTTCGTAATCTCGGGGCCTGGTCTTTTATTGTAAGACCAGCACTGCATGAAGGACAAATAACAGTCGATTAAATCTCAAGATAGGCGTGACTTTTTCTATACTGCGGTTAGTTTTATGGGGCAGTTAGTGTCACAAAAACAATAAAGTTAAGACCTGGAAACAATCGTGTTAAGAAACAGTATACTGGACTTTAATAACTAATTGTGGTTCATATGGATATGACCTAGATAATATCTACCTGTAATCGGGGAAAACTAGAGCCATTAAGCTGTACATAGGAACGTCACATAGTGCTGTTCAGCTTGAATTTCAACAGAATTGTATTGAGGATATATCCCTTTACTGCAGTATTCTGTCGTTAAGTAATCTCCACCCAAACTAAACACGAGAGTGAGGTGCTGTCTGTAGGGTGGATTTAATTAACCCTCTCCCTGCTGGATTAGACACAGGCACTGCTCTTTAGGGCATCTCCAGTTGCCTTCAGCATGGAGAGGGTTAAACTGGTATATATAAAGTGATACAAAATTTTATTCTTGAGAACATGGTTGATTATTTTCTATTCTTCTTCTATCGTCAATAATGTAGATTGGTGGTCAGATTGTGTTGGACATGCAGTGTATCGCCTGGGGCAGCTGGTCATCCTCCATATATCTGACCACCTCGCCCTGTAGGTATAACTGACCATATCGCCCTGTAGGTATACCTGACCATATCGCCCTGTAGGTACAATGTCATGTATATCATGTTCAGGTCAATAGGTTGGAAACTGGCCAAATCTCGGTGTAGTGGACCCAAGTAGTTGAGAGTCCTGCTTGATAGATGGGTCAATAAATATTTATGACCCGCTTGGACGATAAAAGGGAGGATTGTAAACCTGTGGGGTACCTGGGGTTCATTGAGAAAACGAAATAACCTGAATGGTGGGTCAGACAGTCTGCATGGCGGGACGGGGACCTGAGCTGGTGGTAAATGACCGAACAGTAGAGGGTATACTGAGGCACGCCAGGGTTAAATCACTATTGGGAAAATACCTGGCGTTTTATGGCATCGTTGAATGCATGATAAATAATATCGCAGTATGATGTTTGATATGACTAAATATGATATATGACTGTGAGGGTTGAGTAAGCAGTAGTGACCAAATAATACGTGATGTCAGGTTCGTGACATCAGCTGGAAGTGGCAGAGTTATTCCCCTTAATTTTGATTCTCATCTCGTATTTGCGTTCATTATTTGAAAGACTATTTACAAAAGTTGTAAATTGAAGGTTATTTCCAATACTGATGGGACTGTTTGAGTTAGTTATGTGATAGATGTTATCCTTTGACAAGTTATATTATAGCTGTTATCCTTTGACAGATGTTTGAATTCAGGTATTTTTTACTTTGCTTTTAATAAAGGTAATCACATACCGTCAATACACATTTCTTGAATAGCAGGTATGTTTTCATGGAAATCGTAAACAACCAAATCAGTACTTTTCCTAACAGTAATTGGTGAAAACAATCGACTATATCATCTACTTCACATGGAGATAAACACTGTCTGAATTAATAAGAAATTATGTCAGAATATTTATGGTAATTCACATCCGGATTCAGATTCAGTTGGAAACAATAATGTGAAACAGTTTTATACAATAATAATGACGGATGAAGGACTATCAATTCTCAACTGTTTTTTTTCCCTTGCAGTGTTTCCGGTATTGTGATGCATTTCATTGACAGCAGGAAATTGGGGTTATTAGGGATCAGCATCAGTAATGTCAAATAACCAGTTTTAGGGGCAGTTCTACGAATACTCTTGGCTAGTATTTGTGGTTATATCTGGTCTTTGTATCTAATATTTGTAAAAGTCCACTTAACAGATGTATAGGTACAAACATTCAGCATCCCATTCTCATAAATTCTGTGTGAATAGCTAGGTAATATATAGAATATCACTACCTGGTAATTAATCTTTAAAGGCATATTTTTTAGATATTTCTTTTACTTTGTAAAGTGCTTTTGAACAAGCTATGTGCATGAAAAAAGTGCTATATACATTTGGTATATTTGGTAAGAACTGAAGCGTTGAAGTATTGGTATATGATTGTCAATCCACATTGGTATATGATTGTCAATCCACATAGTACCCTAACCAGCTGATGATTGTTTGTAATGTGATACAGTGCTCCCTCAATATAATGCTGAAGTTGGGGTCCATGACATGCCACCCGCGTTATAATACCTGCATTATATCAACGAATATAACTGGTGAACATTTTTTATTTAATTTTTAATTTTTAAATGGGGTCCATGTTGGACCCCGCATTGTATCCGAATCCGCGGTGCATCGAAGGGCGTTATATCGAGGGAGCACTGTACCTTGTAGATTTAAATTCAGAAATCCCCTTTTTGTGACAAATTGAGGAAGTGTTCCTTCTCGGTTATAGTACACATGACGAGACAATTGCTGAGTTATGTCTGGATTGTGCTACTGCTAGACTCTGCCAGGGACACTACTAACTACACTACACGTTGCACGCTATAACTTTAATTAAATGTCGGGAATTAATGGCTTACAGGTCTGCAGTCAGAAATTGAACAATGGTCATTTAGTGCAAGTTTTCTTTGTTATCCAATTCTTCAAGTAAACCGTTGTTATTTGATACTCGTAGCTGCAGATTATATAAATAGAATTGTGCATGTATTTAAGATAAGGACAAAGGTATTAATTCAGTCTAATTTTAGAAATTGCCAGCTGATTAATGTTAAAACGTAGATTGAGATTATACACCATTGTATTATCAATTATTGTAATGAACGTGAATATAATATTGTGGCTCTGTGCAGTGTGTGAAATACATTGCAAACTGATTTCCCTTTTATATACCTCAAACCCAGTTGAGAATTCATAAATTAAATATTAAACAATTTAATATTGGAAATATAAAATAGTTTACTTTATTATTAATATTTACCTTGAATGTCAGAAAAGAAAAGAGTTATTTTCAGTTTAAGCAGTGTATGATTTTCATAAACATAAAACATAACAATGGAGCCAATACTTTGTTTCATCTGAAAACTGAAATAATAAAGTTGGCATGAATAAATAATGAGCAGGCAATTAGCGGACAGCGGAATTCATAACAAGACAGAACATGATGTGAACTTTGACATTAGTGTTGCAGTCGTCTTCGTGTGCATCTGGCTACGATCTGTCTAAGTCCCAGGTAAAGGCGGGTCTGGTGTGGGATATCTGTTACCTGCGGTATCTCTAGGTATTACCTGGGATCTCGGAACGTCACAGAATGTACACATAATAAACTTCCTCAGGGACTGCACAGATAAATTTTATAGGCCAGTTTTCGGCTGGTATATTTACTTATTTAAAATATTTGAAATGCCTTTATGCCACGATATACCCGCGTGCCGATCTCGCTGCACACTTACCTGTAATCTCTTAATAAATTTCAAGGTAGGACGTATTTAACGACGTTCTAGTGATAGTAGGTGTAGGATTGGAAGGTGCACGGTCTGGCCGCCGAGGGAGGTATATAAATCTGACACCCGTGATCGATCTGGTGATCAAATAGCTGGCTGGCTAACCAATTTGCACATTGTAATAGATACGCATAACACCCTAATTGAATGGATTTCTACTGCGATATCACACATGGATATATAACAAATGGACGCAGATCAGACCGTTATGTAAGTACCATTGTTGTTACTCATTATTTCACCAGCTGGTTTGTTCAGTGGCGTATTTACGAGAACTTTGATGACGAAGTGGTTGTTGTCTCTCCAGGACGGCTGTACTCGTCTTCCTCCTTGCGTATGGATTCTTGTCACACAACAAATATTTCAACACCAACCTGAACCGTATTTCTGGAAGAAGAAATACTCTGCACTGTCAAACCTACGAGGATTCTTATTTAACACACTATCACCTCCTGTAGTTTAATACAACTACATACAACATCAATCATTCTATGAGGAAGTATGAAGCAAGTTCTGAAATTGCAAATTTTCTGAGATCGGCCAATAATCTTCGTACATTAACCTGAACCGCATTTTTTAAATGCGAAATACTCTTTTCGGTGAAAACCATGAGCCTCCTTATATTTGTACATGTAATCATTTTGTATGACTTGTTGACATGTAACTCATTAGTGTACTGTATACACATGCTACCAGGAAGTAATGGATTACCTGTGTCCAGCGATATTGATATTATGAAATATTCCGAATTTACTGAAACCAACCTTTCACCAAGAAGGTGGGAAACTACAGTAGACTACCTTCTGTCTGCACACCCTGATCGTCAATATTATATTAAATACTAGTATCAAAGTTGCGTATGGGCGAAAGATTCCCGCTACAACATAAAACATTAACTCACTCACTGTATACTAGTGTCGCATACAATTGTATGTGGTGTATTATTGATGAAGATAATTTTGTGTGTACAATTGCATCTTTGTGATTTTGGTTGTTTATTCAAATGAACGTTCATGTTTTTACTCTTAGTAGACATGTATTCCATGATGGCTGAAGTCTTTGACACAACGAGGATATTAATTACCTCCCTTGATCACGGAATTGACCTGTGCCTGACAGCGGTGGTGACATCTGGTGGCAGTTCTTGACTGTGTCCGACTGCATGTCCTATCTGTCTCATGCTCATCACGTTGAAGTCATGAATCGTGCAGTCATGGACACTTCATGGTGTAATTTAGAGCATGACACTTCGTGGTGTAATTTAGAGCATGACATTTTGTGGTGTCATTTAGAGCATGACACTTCGTGG
>JAUTBZ010140106.1:0-12916 GCA_032361785.1 Lepetodrilus galriftensis | reverse complement strand
TGTGATATCTGTGAAAAGTCATTTTCTGTTTCAAGCAATCTCAAGAATCATACACTGACACACACAGGACAGAAGCCCTGGAAATGTGATATCTGTGAAAAGTCATTTTCTGTTTCAAGCAATCTCAAGAATCATACACTGACACACACAGGACAGAAGCCCTGGAAATGTGATATCTGTGAAAAGTCATTTTCTGTTTCAAGCAATCTCAAGAATCATACACTGACACACACAGGACAGAAGCCTTGGAAATGTGATATCTGTGAAAAGTCATTTTCTCTGTCAAGCAATCTCAATAAGCATACACTGACACACACAGGACAGAAGCCTTGGAAATGTGATATCTGTGGAAAGTCATTTTCTCAATCAGGAAATCTCGATAGGCATACACTGACACACAGAGGACAGAAGGCTTGGAAATGTGATATCTGTGAAAAGTCATTTTCTTTGTCCAGCTATCTAAAGACCCACACACTGACACACACAGGATAGAAGCCTTGGAAATGTAATGTCTGTGGAAAGTCATTTTCTCTGTCCAGCTATCTCAAGACCCACACACTGACTCACACAGGACAGAAGCCCTGGAAATGTGATGTCTGTGAAAAGTCATTTTCTCTGTCCAGCTATCTCAAGACCCACACACTGACACACACAGGATAGAAGCCCTGGAAATGTGATGTCTGTGGAAAGTCATTTTCTCTGTCCAGCTATCTCAAGACCCACACACTGACTTACACAGGACAGAAGCCCTGGAAATGTGATGTCTGTGGAAAGTCATTTTCTCTGTCCAGCTATCTTAACACACTGACACACACACTGACAGAACCCTTGGAAATGCGATATCTGTGGAAAGTCATTTTTTCTGTCCAGCTATCTCAACACACTGACACACACACTGACAGAACCCTTGGAAATGCGATGTCTGTGGAGAATCATTTTCTCTGTCCAGCTATCTCAACACACTGACACATACACTGACAGAACCCTTGGAAATGTGATATCTGTGGAAAGTCATTTTCTCTGTCCAGCTATCTCAACACACTGACACACACACTGACAGAACCCTTGGAAATGCGATTGCGATATCTGTGGAAAGTCATTTTCTCAGTCAAGCAGTCTCAAGATCCACATACTGAGACACACAAGAAAGAAGCCATGGAAATCTCCAAAACCTTCCAAGTACCTCAAGAAGCCATGAAGAAACCAATGCAACCCCAAGTAGCCCAAAATTAGTGTGTTTATCAGTGGCAAAAATCAAAATGACCCAAGCAACCCAAAGGACACATACAGAAATACATTTTCCAAATTCCAGTAGTGAAAAGTGAAATACTACAAGGCAGTGAAAGAAATTAACACTAGTCTGCTACTGCTAGTCCAAGACTACCTCTCTGACTAGCAGATATTTAATAGTACCTTTTACATTTACTCATAATTATCATCTCTTAAATTTTTGTATTTCTTCTACTATCGGCTATTTCACAATCAACATTATCAAGTGTACATATTATGGGCCACTTTGGGTCGGAAATCAAACTCACATTTCAAGTAAGATAATTGTTTCTACCTATATGCCTTGGGCATAATAGGTTAAAACTGTTTTGCACAAACTGTTACTATACTGGAATTTTGTTAATTATGTCTTTATATTATTAGTACTTTACAAATTTTAGGTAGGTATGGATGTAACGGGAATGTACTCCCTCTAATAAGATCGTAACATCTTGTTATTTCTGGCAAATAATTTGTCCTCCCTGTCATAAAGAATTTTAGAAATATTGACAGAAACAGAAACAACAGGACAGTAAGATACTAGTATACATAAATCAAGATACTAGTATATATGTACATGAATATACAACAGTAATATTTCAGGACATAAATAATGTTGTGCGAGTCGCTAATATGTATGCAATTTCAAAAACGATTTGATTTTCTTATAAAACTTATTAAAAGTATGAACTGCATAGAATATAGCTATGTTAACTGTCGGATAAGTCTGTATTTCTGCACAAGAACAACTGTAGGTCTATAGTTGTTGTACCTTGAATACCATCATTAATAATAATTGTTTTTAATAATTGTTCTCTAATGTTTCTGTATAGATTGCAAGTAATAAAAAAGTGATGTATATTTTCATCAATGCTATATATCAATACCAATACAGAGATCCAGATAAAATGTGCAACCGGGAAGTAAATCAAAATCAGGGAGTATTTTCCAATATTGCGATACTGGTACTCCCAGAAATGTATTTAGGGAGTATTATGTGAAGATTAATATCAGTTGCTAAACGTCGTGGTAATGGCCTCATTTAATATCGGACATTTAATTTTGGTCGGATGTGGCCAAAATCGAATGTCCGATAGTCTAAAAGATAAGAAAAAGGAAGAAAAACATTATCAAGATATTGTCACCTCCAATAAACCTATACGTTTGTTATTCTCTGTAAAAGGAGGTCTATTTAAAACAAATAAATAAATAAGTGATACTCGCGACCATAAACAGCCCACGTATTTTATCATTATGTACGCGATTTCATCACTGCCAGATTTAATATCTAAGGGTATTTCTCATTTTTTTTACTGCTTAAATTACGCTGATACGCACCTTATCTGCGCTACTGCAAATACCGTATATTGTCCAATCCCTATGGTCCAATCTATTGTCTGATTATCATTATTAATCATTTGTTGACAAAGGTCGTGCGCGATTTTCAATGCTCGATATCTCATTCCAAAATGCTTATTTCAAAAACTGTACGATCCAAAAACGCAGTGTATAAATATCTTGCAGTTTCCGTAAATGGACAAATAAAAAATACTCGTTAAACATGAAAACTCAGATGACAAAATCTCTCAATTTGAGCCCTACGCTATATTGGATGCGGGTAATTGCAGTTACACTCATGTGTTCTCCATTGTGAGCAGAACCTGGTGAGATCTGGCACAGGAAGGCATTTGCAACCCATGTATATATACACACCAGACCACGTGACCAAAAACCATCGTATGGATGTCGTATCGCGGTCTTGTACAGTCGTATTGCAGTCATATGACATTCGTATCTTGTAAGGTCTTGTGACCATCGCGCGTATAGACATCGTGCTAAGTCGTGCCAACAGTCGTAACCGGTCGTATTGCTATCATATAAAGAACGTACACCATCGTATTGCGCCGTATGACTGTCGTATTACGATCGTATGACAGTCGTACACATAACATATATTTGCATATTTGCCACGATGCTCCACGACCTTGATGTCCTGGGTATCGTTTCTCGAAGTTCTCTTAGCCGCTAAGGGACCATAGCACCATCTTTGCGATAGCTAATACATTGCTAAGATGATTATTTCCCTCGTATGCAATCGTCATCTATAGTGCGAGCTCCGCACGTGCCTTCAGGACGTTAGTTTCGCTCGCTATTAGGTTTACATGTGCATAATAGGTTTATATGCATTCTGGCATTTACTTCTAAAATTATAATACGTCCTGTCCTAAAACAATAATCATAATCATGTAGCAGTAATGGTAATGAATTATTCTTTCTTTGGTATTTGTAGTTTTAGTTTCTAATAGTTTCTCATAGTTTACAATAGTTTATAATAGTGTGTCTAGTAAGTAGTTCAGTGTATCAACCTTAATAGTTATATAAACTATATAGGGACTAATGATTCTCAGGCTTGTTAGCTAATAGGTATCAATTGTTGCTTGGGTTTGTCACATGACCCAAGTATACATTCTTACTACTTTACTTTATATTTTATGATTCTATCGGTAACGACTGACGAGTCAACAACAAGAAACGTTATGGTATTTAGGTCGTGCCTGCGTCACGGTATAGAGAATAGTAACCCAGGACTGGTATACCTGCGTCCCCGAGACGAGGGTCATATCCTATCAGATTAGATCGTGAGATCCGATCGAGAGCTCCGAATAAAGCTGTATCCCAACAACCCACTAGTATTGTGAAGTCTTTCCACGAGCCACCACAGTACCTCTGTTTCAATGGCGTCCGAACAGGGCCATTGAAACAGAGGTACTGTGTCTGTGGTGGCTCGGGGAATATATAAACAGTGGAGCTAGGTCAGTGGATATGAGTATGTGCAGATACTATATTTGTAAGGCTCTTTTATCCATGTACACATTTGGCCTATATTTGAAACATTTAGATTGTTATAGGCGGCCTACGACGTATGTAGGCCGTCGTTTTGCCCTATATAAAACGTCATTCCACCCCAATTTCTTTCACCCTATCGCTCCCACCAATATTTGTTGCATCTATTTATACATATAAATAACGAGCCAGACTAAAAATTAAATGGTACAACTCGAATAAATCGCGAAGTTACTCGTTGCAGATAGTGTTTGGTATGTACGCACCTTTTATTTAGTGATGAATACATAAACAGTGGAGCTAGGTCAGTGGATATGAGTATGTGCAGATACTATATTTACCAGTTTTCGCCCCAAGTTATTCCATAATTATTGCAGAATGAACACGAAACGACATACTTTGATTGTTATTTTTATACTTGCTAATTCTGAACTCTACAATTGATTGATATTATTGTGCATCATATTTCAGCTTCAAGTGTCTTCGTGGAAAATAGAGGCTTAACGAATAACAAAACAGCTGCAATATAACAACTGACCCCAAGGAAATGACAGGATGCTGCATAATCTCCGGTTATATCTCGAAGATTTCCTGGAAACAGATATTGCTAAATTAATATGAAAGTATCATAATAAGCAGTGTCTAAGTGTAAATGTATATATAATATTTTAATTTATAATAAAATAAACTGATCATTCATTCAAAATCACGATAAATACCAATAAGATACAATTAAAATATACAAGTTCAACTTTCTGTTCACCCAGCAGAATATTATTATTTTTATTATAATTATTTGTATTAATATAATTATTATTTAATTCCTATCCTTACCTATGATTGGATAGCTGGCTGTGATAACTACACCATGAAAGAATTGGACGTAACCAAACACCTTGGCGAACCTCTCCTTTCCAAAGAAGTCCACGGCAATGGACGGATGCAAGGAGTAGAAACATCCGCTGAACAAGCCAAATATCAACACATATATCACCATCAGTGTGAACGTGGTATAGAACCGCACGAACTGGTACGTCGTTCCGAGAAGAATGTAAGCGATCGCCAGCATCCGGTACCTCTGGATCCAGCCTGTGTCCGCTATGACGCCAGTGGCGATCCGACATCCGACGTCCAGTCCGGCGTGAAGACTGACAAGGAGGGCTCCCTCTACGTCCCCGATACCGTTGTCCTTAGCCATGGGTGGCACGAACGACGGGAACGTAACGATCGCGGCGTATCCGAAAATATGCACTCCGATGAAGACGCAGAAGAGAGGAATCTTCATCAAGGATATATCCATGGTTTGGGCTAACATATGACAAAGTCGTTTTCTTTTCCCGTCGGCGTTACTGGATTTATCGTCATTGTCATTCTGGGAATATTGAAACATCTGAACATCAGTGCAAGGAATGTTAGTATTATTGCGTTCATCACACGTATCCAGGCTGGTTGGAAGTGATTTATACAGTTTGCTGTCTGCGTCCTCGTATAAGACAACATTGGATTCGTTGGAAACACGTTTCTCGGCAATGTCATTTAGAGTGACTACCGGAAGGTCGCATAAACTGCGAGAAAGACGTGAAAATGCCTTCTCTGCGAGTGTCCTATTGTAGATATCGCTGCCTTCATAGACTTCAACATGGTATGGCTTGCTGTAGAGCGCCGCCGTTTCTTCCATGCTTGTGCACTCGCGTGTCCTCCTTTTCCGTTGTTCGATGTTCATGTACATGGCCATACGTTCCGGCGGTACCAATAGCATGGCGGCCGGTACGATATTGAGAAGGATCCCGCCGTATATCAGCATGGCCCCTTGGACGCCGTATTCGTCCAGGATGAGTCTGATGAGTGGAGGGAGGACAATGCCGCCGACGCTGGCTCCGCAGAACGCTACCGCCGTGGCCAGTGTCCGGCGTTTTTCGAAGTACATGCCTAGAACCACAATGCTCGGGCCGTAGATGAGAGCGTTCCCAATACCTGGACGCGCAAGAGAAGTTAGAAGTGATGAGTGAGTGCATGATGGATGAGTTGAGTGCATTATGGACATATATAGTGACAGTCAGTTCGCTAGTATTCCTTGTATACATACCTAGATTCAGCTCGACACGTTTAACAACCTATAGCACGTCGATGTTGAAGGTATGGAATATATAACATTTATTTTGTGCTTTAGTTTTCAAGTTGAACCATGCACCAGCGACGTTAAACTCCATAAACTCCATATTCAAATTGAACCTGATACGTCTCTTCCTGACGATTTGTAATAAATAAAAACTTATATCAATTATTAATACTATACACATGGCATGTAATACCTGCATCGTCAAATTTCTCACCAACAATAATGCCATTTGTGAGCATTAAATAGTCTACAGATGTCGCAAAGACGTCTAGAGCGACCCCTCCAGAAACCAAGACGCCTCCGACAATAGCTATCTGCCGGGCCGAAAACCTCTCCAGCAAAACATTGCAGGCAAGCAAGGCTGAAACAAAATATAGGAATACTAGTAGCTGTTAGGCTATAGATTGTATGTTTTTATATCATGGTAAATAATGAATCCGTATCTCTTTCTACCCCGCACGTTGATTAACTACACGGGTGCGGGGTAGAAAGAGATACGGATTCACGGATGGATCTATTAAGAGAGACCGACAGGGGTGTGGAGAGAGAACGTGTGAGAATACTAGGCCTATATAACTATGTGGAGAGGAATAACCATATACGAAGAGAGAGGCAGATAAAGGGAAAAAAAATAGTATAATAACTACTACCGTATACGGATAGCCATCCTCTCACACCAGGGATACTTTATTACGCTCAGGACTCTCTGCATAGTACATCCTCCCACACCAGGGATACTTTATTACGCTCAGGACTCGCTGAAGTGTGAACGTAATTAAAGGTACCCCTGTGATGCGAGGATGACGGATAACTAGCTAGGCATGTACGGAGAGAGAGAGAGAGAGAGAGAGAGAGATCTTTAGACATTGGTTTATTTGGATTGGTTCAAAGTCCACGACAGAACGTACACGTGACACTGTAGACGATGGCGTAGACTCCCATGATGGACGCGGTCAAGGACGCCGAGGACGAGAACTCTGCTTGGAAAGCCACAAACAGGATTCCGAACACCCGGATGTAACCAAGACTAAGGAAGAGCATGAAGAATAGACCTGCGATAAAGAAATTTAACAATAATGATATTTTGTGTACACCTGCTACAATATTAATATACAAATCTTATCATATAAACTATAGAGGAATTTCGAGCTACTTCCGTTGCGGATACCCTTAAAAGGGCACAATATCACAATTGATAGACCTGTATAATGGACAAACGAATTTCGATCTGAAACTAATTACGCTTGATTTATCCACCCAAAGTTGTTATGTATACTGATGTAGGCTACTTAGTCCCCAGTACTCAATAAACTATTAATATTGTATATGAATAAACGGGAACGTTCCGCTATTTATCTTGTCTTTGATGTATCAACTCATCTACGAGCGAACATTAGAGTTATGTCCCCTTTGCAACATATATAATGAAGCACATACGGACCATATTCAGGTTGTCTATCTTGGGGTTGCAGTGTGGATTTGTCAACCACACAGCGGTGGAAAGCGTTTTGGAAGTACAATATAATTTTGACCAAAGCACCCGGTAGTCTACTGTGGTCGCAGAGCAACGAGTAATAGATCTATATAGCTGTATACATATACCTGCACAAACCACCCACGACACCACACTGTCCTTGATTTCAATGATGTCATCATCGATGTGGGATGCTCCAACTGCTCCAACTGATTCACCTTCACTGCTTTCTGCGCACTTAGCCATGGTAAATGCATACACCCTGGAGAAGAAAACAAGGTGAAGGGGGAATATCATTAATGATCAAGTACATCACTAAATAACAACGTTCCCTTTATTCATATACAGGGGCGGATTTAAGGGAGGGCTCACCCGGCTTGAGCCCCCCCCCCTAGAATTGGACAATTTTGTTCAATAAACATGTATGTTGTATTATGGTGAAATTATGAGTCCTATCCCCTCTAAAATACACTTTGAGTCCCCTTGAAAGTCTGTATCCGCCCCTGCATAAACAACCCGGTGCATAAGCCTATACATAAACATATCTATTTACAATGACTGCGCATATTATGTAGGTATTTTTATATCTCCATCATTAGGACATCGTATTATTCCACGCGACACAGTTCGGAAAACTACACAACCAGGCATGACTTCATTCATTACCTAACCACCGTCACCAAACTCTCGACATAGTTCACGTGCTTGTAGCATGGCTACTCTACTGGGGAAAGGTTAACCAATCAACTGCCAGAAACTGCGTGAACTTAAAGTTGATTGGTCGGTATTGATTCTAAAAGCAGCCAAAGAAATAACGCTACAACAACATTCTGCATGCTGATTGGCTAGAGCTGGAAAGCAAACCCTGTGCACGTGAATCACATGGAATAGTCTGTATTGTTATCATTTCGTCTAAACAGTGGACGAATGTAGTCTGCATGGAAGCTAATACCTACAAAAATGTTGTTCATTTATTTGCTGGAGGGTAAGTGATGGCATGAAACCAATCAAATGAATGTGTTGTGGCATTAAAATGAAAACACTGTCGTTCGTGGAGAAAAACAACGGTGATCAAGTGGCTAAATAATAAAATCGTGTGTTGACTGAAACGTAAACAAAGCATCGATAATCTGATTAGACGAACCGATTACACTAAACCCGTGCGGTGGTGCTATTTTATTTAAGTTGTAGATTAGTCAAACATGTTTGGGTTATGCGTGTGCCATTTAGTTAGTGCACAGCGCGGCATCTACTGTCTTTGAGATTCCGACAGTCTGCCGCCGCCGCACACGAAACATGGCTGCTCACTCTGGAGGCAAGATTACCGGAAGTGAAGTGAAGGAAATTTTCTGATGGTTTGAACCAAATTATTTCTTTCTACGTGACGCTCACATTTTCTAATTGGGCTTGATTTATTCACTGACCCGTGGTGAGTTGTCTAGTCGTTGACTTACAAGATGACACTCTGTGGAAACCCGCAGATGTTTGCTAATAGGCTGATAACCCGGGGTGACCTACTTTGAAAACTATAACCCGGTTAAATATGACCTGATTCGTGATGACCTGGTCCTCAAGTAGTAGGGCTGATCTTGCACTCTTTATAAGACGAGATAAATATTGTAGTGGACTCTTGCACCATCTGCTTATTGAAGTTGATTATTGAAGCAAAAATTGATCCCCCCCCCCTAAATTCCATCCCGTGATCGCACAAAAAGGCGACTGCACATTAAAACACGCATAATCTCACATTCGTATTTAGCACTCTGTTGTAAATATTTATGTCGCATCATCGCATGACCAAATCTCGGCCTAGCCGGTTAACATTTGCAATTCCATCTCTTCCTACCTGGTACCAATTTTACAACTAGGTGAACTAAGAGCAGTGGATCAAGCCCGTTCCACAAAACTATCGTAGCACTATGAGAAGCATACATCCAGCATGATGAGAGAGTTATATTAAATACATTTAGTGATTTACAGTCCTATATATCAAGTTTCCACTGGCAAGAAGAAAATTAATATATTTAATATAATCCTTGACGGTGATGTTCATAGCGTATCTGTGAATATTCCCGCTGTGATGTAAAACAATAATTCACCTCGACGACAACAATTGTAATTTTTTCGTATATCTTCCAGGGCTGGTGGAACGGTAGGGGCTATTTTGACATGTCCGTTGGAAGTGGTGAAGACCCGTCTGCAGTCGTCCGTAGCAACATTCCACCCGGTGTACAATCTCCAGACCGTCGGCGTACACTCTGTACAGTGTGCTAACTATGCCACCTGGAGTAGCTCCATCTTCTCGCCCAACGAGATCGTCCACTCAGGTCGCCCAGTCGGGCTCTTGATGTGCCTTCGGTAAGTTTTGGCGGCAATGGTGACTGACATTTGTATTTCATCGTTGACCATGGTAACATTTGTGCTTCATCGTTGACCATGGTAACATTTTTACTTTTTTTGTGTGTCAATTTTGGTCTGACTCTTACCGTGGGTGAAAGATTTATGAAATTATATAGTAACCCTCTCCCTGCTGAAGGCAACCGTTGATGCCCTAATGAGCAGTGCTTTTGCCTAATCCAGCAGGGAGAGGGTTAAGCAATTGATTCTTGATAAACCCGGATGATTACGGTAAAAAGATTATCGCTAACAATGACAACATTTTCATCAATCATGGTAACATTCGTACTTCCATCTGTCAATCTTCATCACATGGGTGAAAGATTCCCGCAGTGGTGTTCAGTGGTGTATATTTATGCCGGACGTAAATGATGCGGATTTGCTTGTAGTACGTCATTTACGTTGATTGTATTACGTCCGGTGTAAATATACACCCCTTCTGTGAAACACACCCCTGTAATCATTCAACCGTGGTATCGTTTGTGCTTCATTGTCGCCAATCATGGTAACATTTGTGCAATATTCAGCAACAATTGTAAAACATCCATCATGTCCACAGTGAGTATGGTAACATTGTTGCTTCATTGGCAGTTGTTACCGTGGTTGGTCATGTCAATAGCGGGGTAACATGTTTTAACCTTTTTCTAGCTTTATTATTATATTGTAAATGTTTGAATCCAGTTTTCAAGATTTGCTAAATAGTAGTATATAGTATTATGCCAGCGCTACACATGCAACTGAATCGTTGTGATAATGAAAAAGTTACTGCTACACATGCAACTAATCCGACGTCCGACGTGGAAGCGCCGACGCTCGTTATGCCGACTCTGACATGCTACATATACAACTATCTGTAGCTGTTGTCGCGGATCAATTGATATTAACACTAGCCAGAACCTTTTATCACAATGTTAAAGTTATAGGGACTAGTAGAAATTTCAGGTTTTGTAACAAATTTGTTATTTAAATTATTATTCAGGTTAGTTGCTTTGAAAGGTTAAGTTCTATCCCTCATTTGTATACAGACAGTTGGTCCCCACTACCCTGCTTCAGTATTTCTTTGCATGACTGTCGGTACATTTTGTATGTTCGCCAATTTCTCTGTTATTATTTAATAGCATTAACTTATTTATGAACTGTGTGCGAGTAAGTAAGATATCGTCTTTGGTTCTGTTCAATCAATAACTATAACAAGTGTTGCACGTGAAATCCATAATGTAACTGTGTTTTATGTCGCGCGCAGTGGATTGGAACTTCACAATGTAATTGGGTCTGTCTAGACAAGGTAAAGTAGTCCCCGTCGATGGTTAGGAAATAGACAAAGTAGTACCTGACAAGAGTTAGGATATATATTCTTGTCTAAATTACTTACATGTTGACAATTTGTCATGTTCAGATTATTCTTGTCTTAAGTATATGCCAACTTGTCCTAAGTGCACCAATCTGTTTACTGGGGTAATAAGTGCATTTGAGCAGTTATTCTGGATATTTCGCTATATAAGTTGGAAGTTATTGCATAAATGTACAACTTTTGACAAGCCAACGGGCTAGTAAGTCAAATAATAAGAGCGATTTCCCTAAAAAGATACTCGCCCATAACAAAAGAAGGTCACCATGGGCCGCCACTTCTAACCATGCATTCAGATATGTTGCCCTTTTAACCTCCTCACTGCTGCGGGCATATCTATATGCCCAAAACACGATGCAAAATGGAACAGCAGGGAGAAGGATAAGAATGTATCCAGAACTATTGGTCACAGATGAATTCCTATATCAGTATTGATTATATTCCATGTTTATTAAGTTAAGTGGTCTGTGTCTGTCTTGCTGTGTCTACCTTGCTCGCTGTACCGGTTGATCCATGGGTCTTCTAGTGTTACACAAGTTATGTACTATCTATAGGATACTCTCGGGATTGTAAACAACACCATATCTCCAGCTGATTTTATCACGCCTGCGTATAGATCTGTTGGCTCCTCAGATAATAGCTACTAAGATCTTGGCGTGGAGCCAGGCAGGTAGACAGTAGAGCACAAGTGTTTTGTTTTGGTGTCGTACTTGTGGATAGTAAGTTGTGTACTTGTGGATAGTAAGTTGTGTACTTGTGGATAGTAAGTTGTGTACTTGTGGATATAGTAAGTTGTCCGAAGTCTGAAAAGCCTAATGCAATAATTGCAGGATTTCGTACAGTTTAGTATATTTTTCGCATAATAGATCTTCCAATTTATTTAATTCTCAGATGAAACATCGTGAAGAGGATGGTGGTTTATGTAGAGTGATTAATTGTTTAATATTTAATGGTATTGTATTTGAAAATAACAAATTTCAAGATTACAATATACTACTATCCCAGGCCAATTAAAATCCCAATGCTATTAAACTTAAATTTAAAGGCATCCTAAGGACTAGTAGAAATTAATAACATTTGTTATTTGTATCACTATTCGGGGTTAATAAGTTTTAAAGTTAGTTTCTATAGCTGTAAATCATAAATTGCAAAATGATCTTGCTTTGTAGGGCTAGGGAGTTGTGATGCAAGGTTGATTGAAATTAATGGGGTGCAAGTTTTATGAGCTGATCGCTGTAGGTACCGGTACTATTGAAACTGGTACCACACCCATAGCTGCCTATATATATATATATATACGCAAACGCATCCACGTCAATTTGCTAGCCCTAACTTTATTTGTTAATCAAAACAAAGACTGTACAGTTACAGTACTGGCACGTCCACATTAAAATATCCCTAGCTACGCACCCGACATCCACCCCCCCCCCACCCCACCTCCACTACATCACCTCCACTACACACA
>JAUTBZ010140095.1:0-12917 GCA_032361785.1 Lepetodrilus galriftensis | reverse complement strand
CTTCTTTGGCGCATAAAATGCAACCCTACAGACAGGTTAGTTTCACCCATTTAAACGCTGCCCAACTTGCCCATATCCCTACAATATTGTGTGTAGTATCAAGAAGAAATTGAACACCAAACCCTTCTCCACCTAATAGATGTGAGACTTGATGAGCAGCAAAAAACACCGTGTATAGCACTGTTACATAAAAGACCAACCAACGAAACCTCTTCGAATCCAGAGAGCGGATTAACATTTGTACGATAACATTCATGCAAATAAACACGGTCATCACCCACAAACCTATCACCCCAGGATCTATAGCCATCGCAGCAGAGAGTGCATCAAAGTCTGCCTTTATGCTCAATTCCACAATAGCCATTATGAACATGGCTAAAAGCAAGATGAGCATACCAACCCAGCCTTGAATGAGAATATTTTGATATTTTCTGTCTAAATCAATCATGGTTCGCCTTTTTCTTGATTAAAATACTGATCTAAGGGACAAAGAAATACTAAGAGCTACTCTCAATAGCTTCATGACAAGAATGTAAGGAATTGTGACAAATCTGTAACAAATGACTGTACCCACTTTCAGCCTGCTACATGATTCTGTATTCTTAAAAGTGTGAAAAATAATCAATACACAATTTTATTAATTGATGACGACGAAGAGCTATGCGAAGCCGTTAGTACTTATCTCATCCGCCATGAGTATCAAGTCAGGCTTGCTTATGCTCCTTCGGCTGCCTATGCATCCATACTTGAAAGCCCACCTGATTTAATTCTGCTGGATATTATGCTGCCTGAAGAAGATGGCTTTGAAGTCTGCAAAAAACTGGTTGCTGAGACAGAAATATTTGGCACCATCCCAATCATTATGCTGACAGCACGCGGTGATGTATTTGATCGAGTGGTCGGGCTGGAAATGGGCGCGAGTGATTATTTGCCCAAGCCTTTTGAACCCCGTGAATTACTGGCAAGGATTCGCAGCACATTGCGGCAGGCTGCTTTAGCCAATAGTGGATTAAACAAACAAGCTGACAATACAGAAGCTTTCATACCCCCTACGACCGGTTTATTTCTAGATCAACAAACACAGCAAGTCTGGCTAGATGGCTGTTTGCTAGAGCTAACATCAATGGAACATGCCCTGCTAACACTGCTTTACAATCAGCCCAATACTATATTTAGCCGCGATCAAATTATGGATCACCTACGCGGTACGGATGCCAGTATTTATTCTCGTGCCATTGATGCACTCGTCAAACGCTTACGCAAAAAACTCGGCGATGAATCAAAGAAACCACATTTTATTAAAACGGTATGGGGACGCGGATATGAGTTATTAAATACCCACTTGTCAAAGCCGGAAAGCAAGCATGTATAAATCACTTTTTTCATACCTTAGCCTTAGCTTTTTTATAATCCTGTTGCTCATTTTTCTTATTGTTGCAGGAACATTAGGCATCATCGTTAATGAAGATCCAAAGCACCAGTTTTCAGAAAGGTTGTTGCGCCATATCATTGCTGAAACAGGAACACCGCCGACACCTGAAAAATTACGCGCATTGGCTCATAGATTACATGTTTCGCTAACTGTTACAGGAACTCCAGCTAATAACTTTCGCTGGGATTCAAAAACAGACTTGCCAGAACCAGCCGAATTAGAAAACCTGACAACTCCAGATACAGCCTTTGACTTTTTGCGCGTGGAAGTAGGTGAGCAAGTCGTTCTACTACGATATGAACAGTATAACTATTACATTTCAGATCATCTGAACAAGCTATCAACACTCGCAAAAATGGCTTTGCTAGCGGGTGTATTCTTATTGATATTAGTGCTTTACCTAAACTATCGTTTTATCCTCTGGCTTTTTCATCCTATCAAGCAGCTTAAAGCCGATGCCATTAAAATCAGTGAAGGTGATATTGAACACCGTATCGAGGCTAACCGTCAGGATGAGCTGGGTGAGCTTGCCCAGAGTGTCAACGCTATGGCGGATAAACTACGCGAAAACATCAGCAGTAAGCAGGAGTTGTTACTCGCCATCAGCCATGAATTACGCACTCCGTTGGCTCGTGCCAAAATGCATTTATCCTTAATGCCAGAGAATGAATATCAGGAGAAGTTAGATAATAATCTGAATGAGCTAAATACGCTTATAGAGGCTTTACTTCAATCTGAAAGTCTAGATGATACGCAGAACACGCTTAATATAACTGAATTCGATTTCGGTGTGCTCATTCAGCAGATCATCAATAATTACGACACCCATAGAATTCAATTTAAACTGCCCGATACACCCTGTTCAATACAAGCAGATGAATTACGCATAAAACTATTGATCAGTAATTTAATCAACAATGCTTTGCAATACACCAATGGCTTAGTTGAAATAGAGCTGAGTTGTCAAAACGGCACAGTGACTTGCAGTGTTAAAGACGATGGTGAGGGTATTGCCAATGATGAAATACCCCATCTTACAGAGGCATTCTATAGACCTGATAAATCCCGACAGCGAAAAACAGGTAGTCATGGATTAGGGCTTTATCTTTGTCAGAAGATTATTGATGCGCACGGTGGAAGCTTGGACATTCACAGTAAAGTAGGACAGGGAACGACGGTCAAAATCACACTTTAAAATATGTCAAAGGATATTGCAGCATTTCTTGGCGCATTGACGGGCATATTCCGAATCATCTAGAAGGCTCTTCTTTGTAATCACACTCTAACGCAGAATTCAGCCGACCGAAGCGTAGCAGTTTATCCTTTCTTTATTTTTACGCTATAACATTCATCTGGTACATTTGGCTTTTGACCAAAATCTCGCGCTGAAGCATCTAGTGCGCAATCATTTTCAAGCATTTTTATCAGTGATATCTGGGTTGATTTACTTTGCACTTTTTCACAGGCATCAACGCACTGCATACATTGAGTGCAAGTAAACATATGGCGTTTCAGGGTGCGTGGCTTTAAACGCATGGGGCAAGCATGATCACAGGAGCTATCACAATCCGCACATTCTTTACCACGATTCCGATTAAAACCAACGACCATTGCTTTCTTGTTAGCCATCCAGATAAGGCTCTGGAATACGCCAATCGCACAACCAAATCGACAAAACAAATGTCTGGCAAGGGTGAATTCAATAACCAATAAAGCCGTCGCTACGCTAATAAATAGAAACTGGTTTCTGGTAAGGCTGGCGCTTAGCAAGTTGCTATAGATTTCTTTGGGCGGAAGCAGATAGGTTAAGAGCGCAACTGCCCAGATGAAAGAGAAAAAGAGCACGGTAATAGCGGTGATGATCCACCAGCTTTTATTGGGTTTAATGTGCTTACCATCACATTGTTGGTCGGGTAGTTTCTTTTTATCCCAGAATGAAAGTTTGCCTGAAGCGCGTCGCATGAGTGCATTGATAATTTCTACTACAGAAAAATGTGGACACAGCCAGCCGCAGTAGATTCTCCCCCATTTCCATGCAATGTAGAAGCCGATACCAATCACCAGTCCTAGTGGTAAAAAGAAGCGGAAAAACATATTCCAGGCAATTTCTAAAGCGCCAATTTCACCCGTCTGAAAGGCTTCCATGCCTAATGTCCAAGGGTGTCTTAAGAGAATAAAATGATTTTGTATCAAGTCAAAACGAAATAAATCTAATGGTGGTGCAAGTAGGAATAAAATAAAAAATGCACTACGCCAGATTAATCGTTTTTGTTGTGTTTTCATAAACCTAAAATCCTCAGCTGGATGGTTTAATGCTCATTCCACAATGTCTGTTTTGGTTGTTTCGATGAAGCCTAGAACATCATTTTTTTCAGTTGCTGGCACTTGAAAGTGATCTAATGTCTGTTGTAAGTGGCTCATAAAGTTATCCCAATCTTGCTCTGTAATCCCCATGCCTTTGTGTGAAGTTTTGTTGTCACGACCTGTGTAAAGCACTGGTCCACCTGCATTTGTGCATAAATAGTCAATAAGTAATTGCTTCTCTCGTGCAATGCCGTCTTCTCCCCTGTTTTCCCAAAACCGACCTAATTGTGAATCTTCCATAAGGCGGGAAAGAAGCTCATGCACAACGGCTGAAATTGCATCATAACCACCGAGGCGAGTGTAGAGTGATTGAGTATCCATTATCTTCTCCTGATAAATTTGTGTTGAGAAAAACAAGCTTATCGGTTTGTGAATGGATGTGGGTGACAGTCAGGTGGTTTGTTTGTGATATTTACGTGATAAAAAATAACGGCGCTCTGAACTCTCAGTCCTTAATGAGCATAAAACCAAACCCGCGAACGGTCTGGATTTCAAGTTCAGGGATTTTCTTGCGTAACCGTCGTAACAAAGAGCGCAATGAAGATTCACTGACAATGACATTCTTCCATATCACGCTTTCGAGCGTGGCAGTCGATACAATCTGATTCACATTATCAACCAGTAAACCAAGGAGAGTCATTTCTTTAGGGGTTAATATGACGGTTTTTTCATGCCTTTTTAAAATCGGTGGTGGTGCAGTGAAGCTGTAGCCTGAGCCTAGCAACGTGGTCGTGAGTGGCGTGGGGTTTGTGTTAAGCAGTTGCTGTTGATAATGCTGCAACTTATCTTCAAGCTGCTGTTTCTTGATATTATTCCGATACGCCTGAATAAGATTCCCGCACGTTTCAAGAAATGGAGCCAATGATGCTGCCAAGCTTTGATGATAGCCATTTTCTCTATTGGCAATGCCAACAACACCCAGCAGTTCTTTTCCTGCATAAAAAGGAATGCCCATAAAGGAATTCAGTGGAGGATGACCTTGAGGAATACCGCAGCTACGGCTATCGCTGGGGGGATGGTTGGCTATGATTAACTGCCCTGTTTTCAACACTGCGCCATACAGTGAATCAGGGCGTGAAAAAACCATCCCTTTCTTTTTTGCATCTTCATAGAGGCGTTGTGTTTCTTCGCTCCATGCAATGTTGGTAGTGGCATAGCTTTTGATAAAAGGCGTTTGGTCTTCCGCATAAAAAACCTCACCAATGAAGCCATACTCACTGTTTGTTAATTCAAGCAAGGTATCAAGCAATCCATTGAATAAAACAGTGGGATCAGTCTCGGCTATGTAGCGAGACAAAGCTGTAGTGATCGTTTTAAGCAATAGGTGTTCAGAGATGTCTTGAGAAGAGGTTTTCATTGCGGATGATCATAGCGTATCGAGAGAGCTATTTGAAACTACTCGTTTTGAGGCTAATACGCCTTGATGGCAGTCAATGATGGGTAGTTGATTTATACTTCCTTCGGAATTTCAATGTCGCTTCTACTGCTGTAGATAGTTAGAGAGAGCACATCAATTTCTTTTGATATTTTAACTTCTAGTAGGTTTTTTCTGTTATCTCATCAACAAACGCTACAATCATATCATCGCTATCTGGGAACGAAGAAGTTTGGAAGTACAGCGGATTATTAGTATTTTTCATTGTAAAGGTCACTCCCTTATCAACTTAATTTTTAATATTATTTAAAAATACTTACCCATGATTAAAATCCTGTTTCTATATTCTGTCACACATTCCATTGCACTTACTTTTAATATTTATTAACTTTCTACGTAACTGCTTTGGTGATATTTTTTTCTTATTTAGCACCTCTAATGACGCTCCTCTTTTAAGTAATATTTTAAGCATAGTGACATCACTCTCTTCAATTCCTCTCTCTATCATGGCATTAAATAAATAATGTAAGACAGTATCGCCATTGGTATCCTGTTTATTTAAATTGACCGCCTTACTCGCAATTAGAATTTTCTCAGCAGGACATAAAGGAGTCACGTCTGTAGCTTCCATCAAAGGTGTTGAGTACCTCCCTTCTGCTAAATGTGGGCTACCATTTTTATACTGAATTGAAAGGTCTTGAGGGGTTAGCTTATTAATTAATAAGCGAGGAGTTTCACAACTGCCATAATCATTCACAGTCCATAATGCTGATACAAGTATCGCAACATTACCTTTATCAGCTAATGCGGGGCTAGCGCCAGCATGAAGTAAATAATCCGTATACCGTGGATCACTAGATAGATATATAACAGAATATTCGGCTAATAACTCATTCATAATTTTTTGTTGATCACGTAGATTCAAGTGAATCAATCGTTCAACTATATGGCGAAAAGAATCAAACTGCTCATTGCTTCCGGATGTAGACATCTGCCTTACTGCATGTCGCATACATGCTTCTCGTTCTTTTGGCTTTGAATCAGTGTCAAACTGTTTTATTACATCAAGTTTTCCATCAAATACAGCTTTATATAGAGCATTACACGAATAATAAAAATCATTATTTTTATAACTATTGGATCTTTCAATATAGGGCTTACATGATTCTCTAAGCTTTGGCTCTGCCGTTTTATCAAACTCTCTCATAAAACGTATATCATTATTTTCATATGCCAAAAATAGTGGTTTGCAGTCCCCTATAATTCCTGAAGGCCAATCAGTCTTTTTACTGGCAATACTACTTTGATGAACTATAAATAAGGTTATTAGCAACATTATTCGTAAATAGCTATTTAAAATCATTTCTATTCTCCTGCACAAATAAAGACCAGTCATATATGATCTTTTTATTACTTATAAAAATCAAAATCTACTCACGAAATCCCAATATGTCACACTGCCATGGTAGAGCCAACTCAACGGGAATAAATATTTGTTTACACAAATCAGCCTTCTGTAACTACAATTCATGATGATGTGTTTCTATGAAGGATTGCTCTTTAAGAAACCTCTGAACAAGTCATGAGCATTTTTTCAAAACCAGACTTAATCAGAACTTCATTAAATAGAGTAGACTAAAGACGATAACTTCAATCATCAAAATCCACCCCACTATTATATTAATAGGTAATCACTATGAGCACGATTGAAAAAGCCATCGAGCTAGCAGCAAAAGAACACGCAGGCGACACTGATAAAGCTGGTGCCCCCTATATCTTTCACCCTCTTCGCCTTATGTTTGCAGTCTCAGAGCCATTCGAGAAAATGACTGCTGTTCTACATGATGTTGTAGAAGACACAAGAATATCACTTGCAGACCTTCAGGAGATGGGCTTTCCTCATGAAGTGATAGAGGCAGTTGATGCTCTAACAAAACGAAATCGAGAGAGTCGTATGGATGCTGCAAAAAGAGCGGCGGCTAATAAAATAGCTTTAACTGTCAAGCTTGCTGATGTGACTGATAATATGGATTTAAGTAGAATAGAAAACCCCACAGACAAAGACTTCGACAGGCTAAAAGAATATGTTCAAGTTAAGCAACTCCTGAGGGAGGCTCTGAACAAGTCATAAACAACTTTTTCAACGGTCAAAGAAGTAACTCTACCCTTAGAATCTAGCCTCTACTTACAGCTCGGCATATCTTTCAGATGAATTACACACTCACCTGATGAAATTTGTCATTCATTGAGCTGGCGCAAATAGACACATATTTTTCAGTGTATAATGAAAAACCCCATTCATTTAAATAAATCCACTATCCCATGAAAGTTTTTCACAAGCGTATTTTAAGTATTATTTTTCTAACATTGCTACTTTCAGCCTGCTCCCCTCACCCAGGTTCAGGTGTATGGGCTGCTACTAGTGACAATGATCAGGGAATTTCAAAATTAACCGTTGGTTTTGAAGGTAGAGCAGAGTTTATCAGCACTAAACAGAACAACACCGTCTGGCATTGTTTCTGGACAGCCCACGACAAAAAGAAACTTAGCCTGGATTGTAGCCCCTCAACAGATCCTAAGCAGAAGAAGATACTGTCTCTAGAAGTCAATGATCAAGGGCTTGCAGAATTACGAACAGAAACCGATCTAATCGCTACCTTTAAGCGCCTGGATGAAAATCCATCTCCAAAAGAAAAATGATAACTCTGGAATAGATTAGGTGCTTAAGGAACTTTTGAACAAGTCATGAGCAATTTTTTCAAATTAAAATCCGCCCTATTTTATTATGAATCAGAAGCAAATCCAAAAACCAATTAAAAGAAGCTACTTAAGACAAAAATTAGGTAAGGAGTACTTTTGTTTAAAAAGACAAATAGAGTGGCTGATTAATAATAGTAAATATGCAAAACACATCGAAAAAGAGCATTTGCCCTATAAAATCACTACGCATCAATCATTTTTATTGAGACGATTGAGAGAAGTAGACATGTACTTACAGCATAATAAAACGGTAAACCTTAGACTCGCAATCACAAGAATTAATGGAATAGTTATAAAACCAGGAGAAACATTCTCTTTTTGGAAATTAGTGGGCCGACCAACCAAACGTAAAGGGTATTTAGAAGGGTTAACACTATCAAATGGTAACATTGGTAAAGACACTGGCGGCGGCTTATGCCAGCTGGGCAACTTAATCTACTGGATGTCAATTCACACGCCCCTAACCATTACTCAGCGCTGGCGTCATTCATATGATGTATTCCCTGATATTAATCGAAAAATACCCTTTGGTAGCGGTGCAACGCTATCTTACAATTATATTGATTTACAAGTTACGAATAACACAGGCTCAGATTTTCAAATTAACTTATGGCTAGAAAAGGAGTATGTGCATGGCTCAATCTGCTCCACTGAAGAATTAAAATATAAATATAAAGTATTTGAAACTGATCATCAGTTTGAGCAGCAATGGTGGGGTGGATATACAAGGCATAATAAAATATGGAGAGAGATAATCCCTATTGCAGGTGGGCTAGTTAAGAAAGAATTAATAACAGAAAATCACGCCATTATGATGTACAACCCATTATTAAAAAATACTTCAAACTCTTAAGAATCTCTAATAGCCACCTCACTTGGTAAAAACAATAATAAACCACTGAGCTTTAGTCACCCTAACTACCAATATTAATAAGCTATGTTAATAATTTTTTAATTGCCTCAGGCTTGTTTCTATCATATTTTCACTTTTACATACTTATCTTAGTACCAATCTTCATTCGGGTTTTCAGCCTTATATACATCAACTAATTTCAAAGCTTCTGTATATTCTAAGTAACTTAATGCGCTATATGCCCAAAACCTGATATCGCGACATTCACTCGTAAGCTCAGCGGCAAGAACAGCTATTATAGCTTCACTCTCGCTACTACCAAGAACTTCAATAAATCTACCTCTGAGGTTTACATTCTCTTCACTCTGCATAAGTGTAACAAGCTCAGCAAAGTATTGGTCTACATGAGATATTAGAGAATAATAACCCTCCTCATATACCATAGAGTCTGGACTTCTCAAATCATTTATGGCTTGTGTAAATTCACTTTTATTCATACTTTTCTGATCAGCTAAACTTTACACTGTGCTCCCATTTCTGTTATTAATTAATTTTTTCAAAAGATATTAGATTAAACTCATTAATAGATTTTCTAACAACCCTAAATGTAAATAAATACCTCTTACCTAATATTAACTCACTAGTGTCTTTATAAAACAAAATCATTTCGTTATTTCCTATATTTGAATATGAATCAATAGGATTTTGGTTCTCAGAAATAACTATATTATTACGCATGCAAGGCTTACAGCGTCTATCTTCCAAGCAAGGTGGACATGTATAATTCTTCACAACATAGCCTGATGTTTTAATAATCTCATCTTTAAACTCTTGCATAACTTTATGTATTGGCTTTATAAGTGAAATAGACACAAGAGAATAATCACCTGCAAAGTTTAAAGGCAAGTTTTCATCATACTTATGCTTTCTATATTTAAAAACAACCTCAAGCACCTCCCCTTCTCTAGTTTGAACTATCTGTTTTATATTTTCATGCATACTTGATCCTAAGACAATAGACTTAGGGTCTATATTTTTTAAGAGACTAAGTTTGGCTAGATATTCATCTTTTCTTTTATTATTTGATATTTCAAATTCAGAGCCTGAAATAGCCCAGTGTTTTTCTATAGTTTCAATGGTTTTATATTGCTCTGTAATATTAAGAAGTATAAAACCAGGGGTAATAACTTCTGTACCATTAGCAATACTACTTATAAGAAAAATAAAGATAGCTATATATAGCTTGGTTTTTAGCATGATAATATTCTATAGTAATTTTGATTTTTATAACAAATGATATGGGCATCTGATTAGATGCTTCATTATTAAATATGGTAACCGTGCATGATACTTCCTGATTACTTACATATCCAAGAAGAATTTAAAAGTATTATTAGCCCTCATCCTTCGACAAGCTCAGGACTCTACAATAGCAGTACTCTGAGCTTGTCGAAGGGTACGGGCTTCCTGCACAATATTCGCAACCATGAACTTCAAATCAATCTGTCCGCAACATTGGTTACTCATATAACAGATGGATCATTTAAAATGATATTAAAAATAAGCGCTATCATTCTTATATTACTAACTCTTTGTTCATGCTCTTTAACAGAAAAAACAACAAAAAATATAGATGCGTCAAGCAACAATAAAACATTAAATTCTACTGGTCATTTTAATATTGGTGGTTTTTATGGAAAGACTTACTATGTAAAAATAAATAATAATACTCTTACTTATACAGTTTTATACGGTGGAGTTAGAAAAACAAAAAGACAAATATTATCCAACTCTGAGTTATTGAAGCTGGAGAAAATGTTCAAAAACATGAATGCAGATAACTGGAAGAATGAATATTCAGATTCAAGTGTAATGCATGGTGCTTTATGGTCAATTAAATACTTCTCAAAAAATATAAGGGTCGACAGTAAAGGATATGCATCCTTCCCTGAGAACTTTAGCGAAGTAATGAATTATATATCTAAGTCATTGCTAAAAGGACAAAAATTCGGGTAATAGCTCCCTCCATACTTTTTCTGGCTAGATTAAGTGCTCTTATCCAAACCTATACTGCACTCAAGGCTGAGCCAGCTCTGGAACACCCGTTCCTGCGCTGATAAATGCATTCACTGCATCACCATAAGAAGTACGTGTATTTCCCGACACAAGTATATCTGGATCACCAGCACTCCAATTCCAAGACAGGTTTCCGACCGGATAGGGAGCTGATCCAGTTTTTAAGATCACAGCCAGCACACTATCCCCTGCCCAATCTAAACCCCACTCACCAACAATCACAGGGATGACACCATCTGCACTTTGCGGACCGTTGCGATAGACATTAATACCAGCAAACGACCCCCACTGGGAATCAATACCATTCCACAGAGTATTCTCAACTTCCTCTACACTCGCCGACGGATTTGCCCACATATATAAATGCATATCCCAGATAACATTGCGCATCGCTGTGACACTTGATCCACCAGCACCAGGGCCAGATCCAGGGTAGTTCGGAACTGAACCACCCTGGATGTAGTTAGCATATGTATTGATATCTTCGGTGTAACCGCCACCCCGCGACAAGATGCAAACAATATTATCGTTCCCTGTACTCCGAATGGCATCGTAAGTTGCCCTGACATTCTGCACGATCCCCTCTCGGTTAACGCTATCAGGCTCATTCTCGGTACCAAGCCACACATAGGGATTATCCTTATAACGAGTCGCGAAGGTTTTATACGCATTGATCTGACCCCGCGACCAGGTAAAATTACCGATAGTGCTATGGTCTTCAAGCAAGACCACAATGCGACGCGACGTTGCGGCTTCAACAAAAGTCACCAAAAATTCATCATCCACCGCCGTTGATGACCAGAAAAGGTTATTTGGAGAGTCGTTCTGGTAAGCATATCGGATCATGTTGATTTTCGGAAAAAGCTCAACAATTTGCTCTACTGCATCAGCACCTTTGGTGGGGTAGTCGTTCGGATAAAACGTGCTGTTGTAAATATTGATACCCCTGGCGATAAAATCACGACCATCTGGAGCAATGATCTTTCCATCAGAAATCGAAAACAAACCTTTTGCTGGAGAGGAATGCTCAGACGAACTTGTATCACCGCAAGAGATGACTCCCATCGGTAGGATAATAAAAAGAAAGGACATTAAAATCACACGGACTAGAGCACTCATTTACATTTCTCATCTTAAGATTGTTATTTTATTTTGAGTTGATAAAAATTATCATTATCTTTTATCTAGTACATAACTTTAATTATGTCAAACAATATTAATAAGTTGCATTAGCCTTTTTATAGAATAACCATGGATATTTAGCGCCATACAATCAGATGCCCTTAACTGTAGAGATACCCTTTAGACTCTTTCCATAATGAACATCTCCATACTACTCATAAGAGTAGCTATCACTCTGGAAAAACCCAGCATAGCCAATTGATTTAAATGGCATTACAAGCCTATTTAAACAATCAACGCCACTTCAGAAAAGTAGCCTTATCAGGAATTTCTAACCGATGAGCACTTTTTAATAATAAGTGTGATTTTAGCACTGTTATGTTTTTTGATTTTTCACATTTTGTATTTCATTGAATAAGTAAAATACCAAAAAATACACGTATAAATTACATTAATTTGTGGCTACGCAGCAAGCACACACAAATTTCATACTAGGATTACTGCATGTCTGTAAAATTAATTAAAACTATGCCTATCTTTACACTGCTTGCCATTCTTTTTTCTTCTACATATGTGTCTGCAAATCCTCTACAAAACTGGGATATCAAAAAAGGTAGTAATTTTATAAGCTATACGCCAACTAACTTAGCGGATGGAAAAATATTCCGTTTAACCGTGTATTCTCCCGCTAAATCAAGTATCACTCACTCAAAAAAACTAACCATAGCTTCCGCTAAAATGCTGCAAAAAAAGTTAGGCGCACCACTGAATAAATGGGATATAAAAAAACGTGATAACAATAGTTATAGTGTCACTAATACGTTTAAAAATACTGAAGGAAACAAGCTCTTTGTCGGATATCTGGGTATACCTTCATCCAATAATGATTTCTACATCATCCAGACGATATCAAGTATAGATAAGAAAACAATAAG